>CM061533.1:231002881-231042978 GCA_030545055.2 Neoaliturus tenellus
AAACGTGTCCATCAAGACCTTCCTTCTCATATCGAATGGCGAGGAGCCAGGAGCCTTACACTTGGTTTTTGCTTGCCACACAATTTTGATGCCAGCAGTTTTCATAATACCACAGTTTTTGAACAGCCTCCCAGTTGATGGACAGGAACTTTACCATCCATACAAACTGGACCTCCTGGGATGCTTTTCAAGGTCGGAACCACTTCTTGATAGCTGACCCGACCGTAGCGGAAGGTGGTATGAATCTTCCTCAGAAGCAGTGGACTATACTCAATTGTTTCCGCACTGGAGCGGGAAGATGTAATTATTGGAAGTACAAATTGAAATGACACAAGACCAGTCATGCGGACTGCGGAGTAGAGTGTCAAACTATGGAGCACATAGTCGCAGAGTGCCCACTGAGTGCTTTCCTCGAAGAATTGACCGGTCTGCATAGCTCAAGTGAAGCTGGCTGCAATGGCTTAGCGCCCTGGATTTAGCTCTATAAAGAGAGATATAATTTTTATTTTAGTGTTTAGTTTTTTTACATGTACTCAGGTACTCTGCACCGCAGGATTTATTTTATTACTCTTAAAACCTTGGTAGCTGGCTAAATGAGCCATACGATATATATATAGTTTTCATAATCATTTGAGTCGTTTATTGAGAAGGAGCGTCAGACAATTTTTGGAAGAAGGTTGGTTGGGATACAGTGTGCATTCAAAAAAGTTCTCGTAATCTAGACTGTTTTGGCAGTGTGAGAGTGAGGTGAGTAATCCAGAGGACGGTGGCCCGCCAGACTTATGACTGGAATTTGGCTGTGGACGAATGACAACATGGCAAGACCAATTATGATTTGTGTACCAGTGTCTTTCGAGTCACAGGTATTTCTTTTCTTCCCTGCATAAGATGGGCAAGGTTACCAGTTCAGACTGTCTCTATACTGCCATTATTGACACCCCTGAGGACTTTGTTCTTTGCATGTTACCGGTGGCACGTCTGTCTAGCCACACTTTCATTGGAGATCAGCGCCCTTTGGCCTGAAAACATCATTGGAACTATGATAAAAGTAGAGGATACCTAGGAGTAACCTTTTTTGATGGGCATACTTCAAGTCAAAAGGTCGACCTCAATCCTTAAATACGTTTGGGGTTGCATACGTTAAGAAGGGATGTCATCGTGGCATAGGCCCTAATACAAATGCTTAACTCAAAGTAACATGGCCTATATGAAAGGATATTTTAGCTGGTAGTGCTATGGCAGTATTCAGAGGCAGAGAGAACAATGAGCCTCTTTGTGCGTGTTTGTAAATGTAATTTACTTCCTCCTCAAAAAAATCTTAGTCAATGTCTGAACAGAGTTACAATTAGTTAATAGCATGATTTCTTAATTAAAACTATGTACTTCAAGTTTTTGTGTTGGTTTGAATGACCAAAATTTTAAGACTCCTATAACAAAATATAGATGGCAATTTTTGCTATCTCTATTTTTGGCATCTGGTTGCTATCTCAAGATGTTTCTTGTTCTCTTGGAGATCAACGTTTCTAGGTGGATAATTCATCTCTTGGATAACACACAATCCATAATATACATTCTTAAAATTGAGAACTGAAAGTACTACCAAAATATGTCCACTATTGATTTAATTTTGATTAATTTAATTTACCACTGAATAATACAAATTCCTAAACCTTGTGAATATACTCAGCTTCTTCATATACTTACTTAGGATCTGTGATATCTTGTAAATCGCTTCAGTTATGTTGAAAATTCTGTTTTTGGACTTGGCTTCGCTACAAATTGTAACAGATGGAAAAGGGATTTGCCAGACAGGTGTCCACGATTCAGAAAATGATACAATGACGGGAGAGTCCTGCCACTTCTGCCACACTTTTTGGATCATGTAAGCACTTCCAGAAATGCTTAGCAAGAACAGCACGAGCCAGAATGACCTAGAAAGTTTGATTGTTAGGGTTGAAATCTAATGGCGTAATGAAAACACTCTGATTATGGCATATTATGGTCTTATAACAACACGCTTGTCTTATGGCATCATAATCTGGGGAAATGCGCTGACACTGAATTTAAAAGACTATTCAAACTTCAAAAAAAGCTTTAAGAATTATATTTAAATTAAGAAAAAATCAGTCATGTAAAGACACTTTTAAAAGGATGGGATTGTCAACACTGCCCTGTATTTATATTTTGGAAACAACAATTTATGCCAGATTTAAATGTAAATTAACAAAGGGCAGTGATATTCATCAATATAATACTCGATTTCAACAAAATTTCAGACCTCAACAACTTAGACTAAACATCAGTCAAAATTTATCATGTAATGCTGGTGCTAAATATTTGAATATACTGCCAGAACATATAGTAAGTGAACAAAACTTAAGACCGTTTAAAAAGAAATTTAAAATGTTTTTAGTTGAGAACGCCTTTTATAGTGTTGATGAATTTATGGATCATTGCCAAAATACATAAACAGAATTTCATTTTAAACTAGGTTGAACTATATGGCAGGTATTTGTAGTTATTGAATTAAACTAGGTTACACATAAATTGATAGATTACAAATGTTTTAATTTAAGTTTTTCATATAAAAATTATTGTATCGTTAACATTGCTTCCAACTTACTCATTGTTGTAATAGCAATTATTATTATTATTAATATTATATTATAAAAATTGTATAATTCATTCCTAAGATGTATTTAATACAAATCTTGTACTCTAGTAATTGTTACTTTTACAACTAACTGGGAAGATTAAATAGCGATTTTAGTTGTCAGGGCTGCCCGAGAGGTACGTACCACAGGGAAATCCCAGTTTTATAGAGGTTCAAACCCTTCACAAAATATTATAAAAACATGAAAACTTAAGATAATCAAAAAGACGATACATATGCAAATTAGAATGACTGCTCATTTGTTATTTTGAAATTTTACTTGTCTTTGAAAACACTTTTTTATATTCACACTCCTGTGTTTGGCCAACTTGTACTCTGAGATCACCATATTGTTATGGTTGCATTAATGAATTCAGTTAAAAATTATTCTTTAATCACAACCCTTTTAGTAAAATTCATTATGCTTTTTAATATAGTAATAAATTAATAGTTAGGATTTTTGAGGTGCAGGTTTTCTTCGGTTATAGCGTGTGACAGTCTACATGACCAGACTCAGAGACCCACACAATGTGTTGTCAAGAAATTTGAATTTTTTTAATTAGTATATTCAAACTAACAGCATTGAAAGCTAGCCATGCATCTAATTTAATGCTTCCAACTATAATTTAACATTAAAGTTCACAAGATAAGCCAATTAACTATTTTTTAAAGAGGTTGGCAGGCCTCTTTTTGCCTTACATTGCCCCGTCCACATAGACTATTGATCTGTGCGTGGATCGTATTAGACAAAGTAAGGGGGTGAGCCGCTACAATACGAGGTGTATGTTACTGATAAAAGTCACTGGCAGAACGCGAATTCGAACCAACGACACCGACTCACCTGCATTTACAGGGTGCAGATTAAAACCTCGCCCAGGGCGCCTATAACCCTCAGGGCGACCCTGTTAGTTGTTAGGATGTTCTAACAATAGGATTGTATTTAAATCTCAAATATACCTTACTCCAAAATATTACAGGCTGCACAGAATAATAAAATGTTGGAATGTACCCTACATCTGTCAGATGCAAATTTAGTGTATGAGTTGTAGGTTGCAGAAGTGTTTGATAGAAGTGGCTTGATATTGTCAACTGTTGCTCAATAAAATAATAGCAAACATTAGCTTAGATGGGCTCTAATAGCTCCAGGGTATACGCTTAAATATAACATAAGTTACATATTTTTTCAATATCCCAAAAAGGGAATCCCCTCTCAGAGTTTTATGTACCGTATGCATTGACTACAACCGTAATAACATAGTATCGATTTATTTTTCAATGTGAAAGTCTAAATATTTTACCTTTCGACAAAGTGCCTTCCAGTCTCCCCATATATGTATTTGAGTCCATGGATGGTGGTATTAGAACAATATTCTTGAAAGTGTTTCTTAAACAAACTCTTGGCTTTTGATAAGCAGAACCTTGTATTTGGTTTTTGCCTGAAAATGTTTGCATTGATTAGAATAAAGTTAAATATTAAAATAAATTAAAGTTGTATGCATTAAGCTTTAAAAGCTTAGTTACAACTCAGGATGAACTTTATAATATACAGTCATAGGTGTAGCAGAACTAAAATTTTTTGGAGAGCACACTGAACACATCAGTACTATAAAGTATTATCAGTACCGAATTCTCTTATTTTCTTTACTACTTTTCCAAAAGTTGGGGAGGAAAGTGATCCCACTGAACCTATCCCCTCCACAACCCCGAAACTACGCCTATGTCTACAGCTAAACAACTACAAATAAACAAGACAGTACCAGTAAAACAATATGTCATGAATGTGTTTAGCAAGAATTCAAAAAGTTTTACATCAGTTTCGAGTTTAACACATATAATCAGTATTATTAATCACTTACAATTCTTCTTTGTTTTCAGTGGAATGTATGCAATGTTTCTGGTCTTCTTTTTTTGCAGAATCTAAAACAATTAAATACAGTAGAACTTCGATAGTTCGACTCTCGGTAGTTCGACACTCCTTATATTTCGACACGGTCCGTAACTTAGCATCTCAGTAACGACTGATAATGTCCATGTTGGGGACAGACAAATGTGGAAATATCGTCAAAATTGTGAATGATTTTCATTTGGCTATGTTATAGTTTAATCAAGTTATATTTTTATTAAAATATAGTGTTTAATAAATTTAACTCGTGAGTTTTATGCTCCCTGTATTAAAATTTCCCATATACTCCCTATAGTTTGACATGACACTCTATAATTCCACAAAGTGTCGAACTATCGAGGTTCTACTTTAATTATTTTTATTAATAATAAAACTTGAAGAATTATGATTTCAAGATTATTCAATGAATTTGGCAGTGTACTGAAAAATTGCTATAAAAATGTCATAAGAAGCCATCAGGCTGTAAAAGTTATTAGCCACAATCTTTAAGATAATAAATTCTCCTAAGAAATGTTTAGAAAGAAAATAAATTGCAATGATTTACTTACCATCAGGATAATTCTTTTCAACTGGAGTCTTCACTCTGGTAAAAAGGTTTCCATCACTTCCATTCATCTTTTAATTTAACACCACTTTAGGAAACGAACCTCAAAAAAACCTCTCTAACACTGAATGGAAATGTGGGTTTGGCTCTTGGCTTCAGCAATAACACTGCTTGGGGCAAGTGTTGTGTCTATCCTTTCACTTGGATCAATAATAGAACTGGCCTCTAAGCTTGAGATGGATGCAATGATTTACAAGTTTCGCCATTCATGCTTGCCTCTTTCATCTTGTGTTTCACATTCTCTTTGAAGTGTTCTGCATATTTTAACCGTCAACACTTTTCAAACTCAGGGTTCCCCAAATGTTTTGCAATATTACAGGTCAAGCTTATCATTCGTTGGGAAATTGAATAAATGTCATGTGTGCTATAAAACACTTCATTCGATTTTGAAATGTAGATACCTTGAATTTCAAAAATAGAAATAAAATCAAAAGGTTCTGACAGAAGTTGGTCTGGAACGAAAAATCTGATCCAAAAAAGAAATCCTCGGTGGCAAGGCTTTTGTTTAAATGTATGTACTACAACTATAAATTAATATACAATTAACTTATTATTTAATTATGTAAAAGACAATAAAATTAATAGTATGCCAGCAATTCTAAAAAAAGGTGTTATCATCAAACCTAAAGCTCAATCAGTCTGCATCTATTATAGTACACACCTATAATGAATAAAGAAATTTATCTGAAAGTGGTGCGGAAAATATTCAAAATCTATTTATACTATTACAATGTTTTGAGCCTTTGCTACAACTATAAGAGACCAATCAATGAGCTAGTATGAAAAAATAATAAATGCCATAGAATGGAATATGGATGATATGTTCTGGTTTCAAACAAAATATTTTTGCATTTACTGAAAGTTGAGTGGTTGTCACCTCTGAGTATATAGAACAAGAACTACCTATTTTATTTCGGCCTGGTTCACACGAGCCTTAAAATATGCTGCATGTATGCTGTGTTGACGTGGCGGTCCCAGTTCAAACTAGCGTTTAAGGGTGTACCATTCCATTTGCGTACATGTAAATGTACTCATGTCGTGTTTTCTGTTTAATCTAGATTCAAATGTAATAATTGCTAATATAACAATAGGGATGATTGGAAGCACTTTTGATCATATGTTAGTTGAATACTGAACATAAAGATAAGCTACATCCTTAACGTTTAATGGCACAGTTGATCACAAAATTTTACTACAAAAACTAAAATATTATGGGTTTGGAAAGCATACATTACATTTAATAAAGTCTTACCTTGAAAACAGAACTCAATATTTTAATTTTAGTTGTGAAAATTCTACAGGATTAAAGGTTAAGGTTGGTGTCCTACAGGGATCTTGTTTGGGACCATTATTTTTTAATATATTTATAAACAATTTACCATTCAATCTTGAAAATCAAAATTCCTCCTGTTTTTTATATGCAGATGATTGAGGCATTAATATATCAGGAAGTTCAAAAAATGAATTAATAGAAAATCTAAATGTAAAAACAATGCTAGAACAAAATTGGTGTCAATCAAAACACTTAAATTTAAATAAGGCTAAAACACAAGAAATTTTTCTATACAATAATGTGGCCTCCTTAAGATTTTTAGGAATATTAATTGATCCACAATTAAATTGGCAGGAACATGTACATCATATTTCGAGAAAAATTTCAAAGGGTATATACACATGATTCGACGTCTTCGAGGAAACGTAAAACAAGATATACTCTTAATGGTATATAATGTCAGTAATTAACATTATATACCATTAAGAGTTATTTTTATTTTAGTTTATTTTCACTCCCACTTGACGTATGGAATATATGTTTGGGGAATCTCTCCAATGTCAAAAAGAGTCTTCATTAAACAAAAACAGGCCTTGAGAATTTTATTTGGAATGAAAAAAAGTCACTGCAAACCTTTATTTCAAAATCTAAAATATTTTACACTGCTACCTTCTCTATATATATATTACAAACAATTATGAATGTAAAAAAAGAAATTCAACATTTCCAAAAATTTCAGATTGCCATTCTCATTATACAAGACAACGTTCAGAATTGACGAGTGAACTGTATAGCTACGAAGAGTAAAAAAAAAACATTAATGAAATGGAAATAAAAAGATTTAACAAATTTTGTGGTAAACAAAATCCAAGCAGATTTCCAGAGAAAATACTGAAGACGAAAATTAAAGATATTTTGTATAAAAAAATCACCGTATCGAGTTGAAGAATGTTTAGTACTGTACAAAAATTTTGGACTTTATGAGTTTTCTAAATTATTAATTGTAACTTTTGTCAATTGCTATGTGTACATTTGTATACCAATTGCAATGAATTATTATTATTATTATTAGAATGCAAGCAATAAAACCATGAGATCCTCCTCCAAGAGTTCGGTTCTGTCGCTTGATTTGTCAGTGTGATCGTCGCTACTTCCTTAAGACAATTTTGTAGAAAATTTTTGGACATTTTAACATACAGAACGAGGATTACTATGCTGCAATAAATCCTCACCTGGCATATCAATCTTCTAATCAAGCACGTTTCAAAGTAAATGTCTGAATTTGACACATTGGGAGCCGGACCATATGACCTTACCTCGATCTATCAACAGTCTTAAATGATATTCAATACTTGGAAATTCTAACTGAAACCTTACCATTGCTCCTTCAAGACTTGCCGTTGGATTTATGACAGGGCATTGTCTTCCAAGCTGATGGCCCACCCCCACACTAAAGGTCCGCCGGCACATCAGTGATACTTATGACATGTGGATTGGAAGAGGAGTAACAGTTGCTTGGCCCCCACGGTCTACACACCTTACACCCCTATAAGAGAGCTTTTTATACAAAAGATAAATGTTGTACTTTTATGTTTCATATAAAAATATAAAAAAACAGCTGATAATAAATATTTTTATTCTCAATCAGGTGATGTAGTCAACAGTATACAATGACTCATTTTGTATCTAGAACCAACACAATGCATCCTAATGCTGTGATTTAAGGCTGCGTTCACACGATACTACTTTTCGCCGTGCGCCGTGGACGGCACGGCGCAGTGTAGGTTGAATTACATTGAAGTATATGGAAGTGTTCACACGTAACGACGCCCGGTGAATACGGCGCCGTGACGTCCACGGTTCAGATGTTGGATCTGGTATTAGTGCCATTGTTGCCACCAACTTGTTCAACCATCTCACATGAACGAACAGTACTACTATAAAAACCACCATGTGCAATCATTACAATAATAAAGTTAAATACTTTTTGTATAAATGTTTGGCAGTATTTTGATAAGGCGTGAGTTATTTGATTCGCGTTTGGTTTATTCAAAATTTTGAAACCATATTAAGCTACGATGGACTCTAAAGTTGATCAACTTTTGAGTCATTAAAGCGTAATATGGATTCAAAATAAAATAAAATCTAAAAGCGAATCAAATATCCGAAGCAAGACTTTATCTTTCATTCAAATGCTCTCTCACTTTTATCAGACTTTAAAAAAAGACATAAAATGGTAGCAGGCGAAGCACTGCATGACTTTCAACCCCTCTTAAAAAGCATTCTTACAAAATAGAAGTAAACACCTTATAGATATTTAAAACTAAAAATATATTTTATCACAATTGATGCATTAATAAACTCTCTTCCTCTGGCATCGCCACTCATTTAGCTATTATCATAGAAAATCTAACCAGGCAAACCTGGTTAGTTTTTCTATGGTATGATTGTAATTGCAGTTAATAATCATTTAATTCTTCAGTAATTCAACATACACGGCGACGTGACGTCCACGGCGAAAAGTCGTATCATGTGAACCCAGCCAATCAATTTTTGAAAATTAAATTTCTTACTTTTCTATACATATGGCCACTTGATATTGATAAATAATTTAAAGATAAAATAATAAGAAAGGCTTTTAAGTACTAAACGTAAGAATACAACAATTTCTCTGGTATAATTGAGCCTCAAAGTTTAGATTAAATTTATCGTATGGCTCATTTAGAGAGCCACCAAGTTTTAAGAATAATAAAATTAATTCTACGGTGCAGAGCACCTAAGTCAATATATGTAAATCTAACTATAAAATAAATTTGTTGATCTGTCTTTATAGAGCTAAATCAAGGGTACTAAGCAATTGCAGCCCAGCTTTAATTGCGCTGTGCAGATAGATCAACCCAGGGAGCACTCAGTGGCCACTCTACGACTATGTGCTCCAAACAGACACTAAGAAGGGCTATGGGTCGATAACTTTCGTTCAGTTTTGGATCTTTACCGGGCTTCAAGACAGCTATTATTTTGGATTTTCTAAATATACCAGGCAAGTCACCGGTTTCCATTATGGTGTCAAAAACTGCAAGGAGCCATTGTCTAGCCTTTTTACCCGAGTGTTTTATAAACTCCGGGAAGATTTCATCCAAGCCTGCTGCTTTGCCAATTGGCATCGCATCAATCACCGCATCTAGCTCATCCTTAGTGAAAGGTCTAGAGACTTCCAATGGTGCTTGCCGACTTTGCTTTATTTCATTTAGCTTAAAGTTCACCTTCCTGTCCGCAGACGTACGCACGGGTTTAGACAAACAGGAGAGGCGTTTTGCAATATCACAAGGGGGAGGTTGCAAGACAGTGTTTTTATCATTTGTTTTACCAGTGGAGAGCTTTCTGAGAAGAGACCAGGCTTTGCGACTGCTTTGGGTGAAGTTCATGTTCCAAACAGTTTTCACCCATTTCTCCCTCCTGGTGTTGTCGAGAGAGTAAAGCAGTTGGTCCACTACATCTCTGTCAGCAGTCTCAGTGAACTCACTGTAAAGGTCTTCGCACTCTTGACTCCATCCTGGTATATACTCTTTCCTAAAACCTCTTGGAATAGACGCTTTAGCGCAAGACAGAACAAGTTGTGTGAACCGATCATAGTTTTTTATTTTAGGAGGGATGAACCTGATGCCTTTGTGAAGCCTGGTGGAGAAGGCCTCATACTCAGCTTTGTTGAAGTTCCCCTAGGCCGAGGAAAAGATCTTACGAGAGGAATTTAGATTCCCAATGATATTAGTACAGGCCTATGCTGAGAATGAGGAAAGGCACCTAGGACCCTCCTGCAAGTTGGTGTAGGTGTTGTTGATCGGTCACAAGAACAAAAGCACAAGTCTGGAGAGTACCCACAACGCCATCGAGCTGAATGGAAAGTGTGGGGGTCTTATGCATTAAATACCAGGAAAAAGTTGTTATTTTTAGCCCAGCTTAAAAGACGAGTGCCGTTGTCATCATCGAACGAGTATTCCCAATGGGTGTGATGACTGTTAAAGTCACCTACATATACCACACAGGATGTTCAAAAGTTGGGAGAACTGTATCTGACCACTGGATGTTCGGCGGTTTGTAGACATTTACAATGGTAGTCTCAGATACCTTAACAGCAACAGTAAATATGCTGTTCACACAACTTTTGTGGGAGACTGACACGTCGTCTATGTCTTGCCTAACGTAAGTCGCCACGCCATAGACCCTGTGTCCTATTGCATCCACAAGCCTATATTCTGTGATGTCGCCCATCGCACTGTTCTCTAAGTCTTCTACATGTGTTTCTTGTAGTGCGAGGACATCGACATTATTTTCTAGCAGCACTTTGCTGAGGCAGTCACTTTTGGATTTGCTCAGACCTTATACGTTAAAATGACAAATATTTAAAACTGAGCCTATATTTCTAAAGTGGCCCTGGAAAGGGCAGTTTGGATTTGGTCTGGCAGCTGGCATAGCTGAGAGATCACTTGCGCAATAGTTCAGCTGCCAAAAATTGTTGTTCGTTTAGCACCACCCGGGGAGTACGTGCAACTTTAATGGAATGCTGCGGACGCGAACAACATCACCCCCCAGATGATATGAATAATCTATACTTATTTAATACGCTAAGGGTTATTTTGTCTTGAGAACTCCTCCTACAATTTTCAACCGATTTTCAAGTTTTTGGTGTCGTTGGATAGGGCTTGGTCTGTAGTTGTTTCCGCCAAAAACTGATGAAAATCGGACTTAAAATAAAGGCGCTATCGGCCATTGAAATCTCAAAATTTCCCATTTAAATAACATTGGGATTGAATAAAGCATTTTAAACATCTGTTAATAATCAGCTGTAAATACATGTAGTTTTAATGATTAAAGATATTCACAATATTGGATTGGTTGGATGTCATTGATTTAGAGCTAAAAGTAACATTTGTATTGTATTAAAATAAATTGCTCGATTTCGAGCAACACGTATACTAGTATGTATAATATGAATAATATGAATGGTAATGTGATAATATGATAATAATAATAATGAATAATATGAATAATATTACTTATCTGTTCAGACATATCTTTAATTGTTTTCATTTAAAATGTTTTACCCTAGATAAAACAAATAGCTGATATGAATAATATGTCTTATCTAGGATGAGAAGGAAGATAATTTTATTATATTCTTCCACTCCTAGCAAACATAATCTTTCAAAAAAGATGAAGCGTGTTTTTCTCTTACTTCTTCTTAAGTAATCTGTATTTTCACTGAGGCGCTCTTCAGAATCGTCAATTTCATGACACTCTTTTCTTGAGTCATATTCTTGAGAGTTTCGTTCACTATCCTGTTTCTTATTTTGATCAGTCTCCGGTGAATGCAAGAATGTTTCATTTGATTGTATAATTTCACTTGCTGGAGCTAAGTGTCTGGATCTCACTATTGTTTCTCTCCCATCTGCAAATCGTATGTGGAAATATTCAGGATTTCCTTCGAGTCGAGTTACTTCTTCAACAATAGGTTCGTACTTTGAGTACCTTACTGGTTGCTTCATAAGAACAAAACCGGAATTCATAAGCCACGAAGGAGTGGTCTTCTCATAACTAGATCTTCGAAAAAAGAGGAACAGTCTCTCATGAGGTGTCGCATTTGTGGATGTGCATAGATGTGAACGAACTGAATTTAGGTTTGTAGGCTTCTTGGTTAACTTTTCTCCAGTCGGAGAGGGGAAGGTTTTGGCTTCTCAGAGCTAACTCAATTGTTTTCCAAACAACACCAACATAACTTTCAGCCTGGCCATTCCCTTGCGGGTTATATGCTGTAGAGCGACCAGCGACTAGTAGGGACTCCTAAACGAAATAAAAATGACTTCATTTCCTGAGACATAAAGCTTGTCCCTCGGTCAGAATGTAAGTATGCAGGTAAGCCAAACATCGAGAAAAGTTCCTTGAGTTTTAGAATCACAGTGCTAGCAGTCATGTCTTGGGTAGGAAAGGCAAATGGGAATTGTGAATATTCGTCGACTACAAATCAAAAGATAACGATTTTTAGAGGAGGATGGTAGTGGTCCTTTGAAATCCATGTTAATCCTCTCAAACGGTTGTGTAGCTTTGTAAGTTGACCACTATGCCTATGAAACCGTGGCTTAACTTCCGAGGAAATCCTACAAGAAGAGGTAACTTTTCTAATCTCTTCAAGTGAATAAGGGAGATTTTTACTTCGAGTCCAGGTATACATTTTTTATTCTCCTGGATGACATAGAGCATCATGCAATGTTCTAATCTTTGTCAAGTTTTCAAAATTTTAATCATGAAAAATCTAAAATTCCATGGACTTTCATAAATTAAAATACAGCGTAGACAAATGTCGACAGTGGGCACAAATGGGTTAAGCTTATAAGCTGAACTTTCATTTATAAAACTTCCTGAACTTCCCGTATCTATCAAAGCAAATGCATGTAAGCCATTTATGGTTAGCGGAACTACATCTTTACTTAGACTGGAAGATAGATACTGAAGCAATACAGTTTGATTGAATATTTGGGGTATCTGACTTAAAAGATTGTTTTTTTCTACATACCTTCTGGTAATAATGACCTTTAGTGCCACAACCTCTACATGTAGCTTCCCTCGCAGGACACACAGCTCTGTTGTGCGTTTTCGGAATCTACAGAAATAACAGCAAGTTTGGACTGACTAAAGAAACGAGAGCATCCTGAGAAGTAGAGGTTGCGTTTCCAGAACGAGTTCATTGGATGGTTGACTTACACAGACCTTAGCATTACTCGTAGAATTAACTACACTGGACTAGAAAACCCCGAAGCATACTGTTGAGATTGGTGTTGTGCAAGTTCAAGAACCCTTGCTTGAGGGACAGCTAACGTTAAGTTAAGGTTTTCTAATAACCTTTGTCAAATATGTGGAGATCATAATTGTACATTATGGAAATAAAGAATTTATTTAATTTATTTTTTATTTTTAATTTTTATCATCAATCAATCAAAATTCTTCATTTTCCAAAATTGTAATGACATCTTCATATTTTAACAATGTGCAAAAACCTTTCAAGGTTTGTCTGCACTTAATCATATATAGCAAGAAAATATTTTATCATAAACTTAGTTTTGTTCAGCCAACAGTCCAAAAAAACAGCATTTTAAGAGAGACAGTTTGTTCTTATCACTTCTTTTAGATTACAAAATTGTTTCAGGAAAAATCAATTGGTATATTTTTAATAATAACTATAACTATAAAATATAATACGTGATGCCCTTTTTTTGTTAACACTATTCCTCTCTTATTCCTGGACCAGTTTTAAAGTTTGAGGTGTCAAAAGAATGTTCACAGTTCGTAGTTTTGCAATAAGGTTTTAGATTTTTGATATTTTAATTCTGAAGCTCACGAGAAGCCCTCAAAGTTCATTTTTTCTCCATAAGATTAACATGGGGAACAATTTATATTGAATCGCTAAATAAAACAGCTGTGATAGTTAAACAAACAAACACATATGTTAAAAGCTGAATAGAAGCAAATTGAACTGGTACTGAAATATCAACACAATTTCATATTTTAATACGAGGAGTATCTAATCTAAGGTTTTAACCTTTAGATTAGATACTCAAAATGTAGCAGGTAGATTTTGCTTGAAAGTTTTATTTACGCGTATTTGGGCACAAAAATAAGTTTTGTAACTTAACCCTGGAAAAATTCATTTTTATTTACGAAAACAATTTTGGAAATTGAAATGTTTGACATGGGTCTTATTAGTTGTCCGACTGGTATTGAAACAATAATGAAAGGTAACAAATATTAAAATAGAACACCAAATTTGGTGCATGGGTTTTCAAACTGCTGTAAACTATAAGGAAAAGGGAGAGTTGGTTGTAAGTGTATTAACCTTTTTATTTACTATCATAGTATAAACATGTTTTATGAAGAACGCTACACATATTAAAAAACCTGTGTGAAGGACAACATTTAAAAGTTTTTTTTACCCCAGTATAGAAAACAAGCTTTTTACAAAAATGGTTTTTATAAAGCGAAATTTTAACCTAAATAAAATTGCCACTAAAAACAAAATGGACCACACCAACAAAGAAGTAGATTATCTTAATTTTTGTGATTTCTTCATTTAAATTTTGTAATATCATGGAAAGTTGCTAAAGAGGATTTAGGCATACATAGTAATGTGGACTCATTCACTATGTCATTGACTACATCATACAGTAGTACTACAAAAAACAGCCTCAGTGGGTGAGTGCTACATAACTCATACAGGACCGGGGAGTAATGATATGTTGGTTTTTATTCTGTTGTCATTTACGTTTTATGTTTGATGAACTATTTGGATCCAACATCTGTTAATTTATTCTAAATTTTATAGGAGGGTTTAGACAAAGTTCCTAAGACATATCAGCAAAAGAACAACTACGTAATCTTAGCTTATTTATACATAAAAGAACGAGCACCACATCTCAACAATATCACATTGGGAAGTTGGAGAATTGGTAATGAAGATCGATCGATGAAACACCAATTATGTTCTATCTGATTTTCACTATGGTGATTTTTTTTTCTTCAAAGTATTACCATGGAGCAAAGTTTGATCACCAGGTACCCTAATAAATGCAGCGCATTGCGCTGCACAGGCCCCCTAGTAACTATAAATTCTATAAAACAAAATAACAGAGCAGAAATAAATATATATCACTGTATAACAATTAAATAGTAACAATACATAATGAACATCAAATTTTAACAATGGCCGATGAAGCCGACAAAGGAATGTTGTCTGCACCGCTGTCGTTGCCGCCCGAGCCGGTATCGAACAAAGTCCGGCACGCACTGCCACCACTGCCCTCGCGAAGCCATCGCCGTTGTCGCACGCGCCTTGCAGTCAGCGGGTGTTGTGAACTCTTAAATAAATAAGAAGAACTCTGTAAATTTTGTGTACAGTACAGTATATAATTTAAATTCAATACTGGTTATTGTTTTCTCTCAATGAACTTTTATGTAACATTGCAAACTTTATAGATAATTTCCGCAACGGCCACTTGACTACTTAAGCAAAATAATCACTTTATTAAGACAGAGGAAAGATACAAGGAATGTTACAAGGAAAAATATCAAGAAGAAGGAAGCTTGATGTCATTTTAAACTCCTCTTAAAAAATATTTTACTATCCACTATTAAAAGTACCAGGTTAGCCGAGCCTTGCTCGTTGGTTTTTATTCACTTTTGTTATAGTGTCATGACAATCAAGCTTTCCAGACTCTTCACAGATAACAGCTGTTAAAAAACTGCTTAAAATTCATTTTAGTTTATTTTTGTTTACTTTTAGTTGTTATTTCGTTACCAAAATAGCAACCCATTAGACCAATGTTAAAAATTATGATTTTTAAACTTAAATTCAGACCAAATTCGATTTTTTCTGGGATTGAGGCGGTTTCCAAACTTATTTTTGGGCCAAAACACCCTTAAATGCAAAGTTTAAGCAAAATCTAACAGCTAGGTTTCGAGATCATGGAACACACATCCCTTCAGAAATTCCTCGTATTATAGTATAGGATAAATCACAATTGCAGGTAAAACCGTGATGGGTGGGATAGAACAGGTACACTATAAATTCATGTACAAATCCAATATAATAGGTTTGTGCTTAATAGCTGGCTGACAGGTATATAGGTCATAAACACTTGTTATTGTTTTACTTTTTTGTAAACAAATATTCTAGTGTGTTCATAAACAAATTAGATCAACCTTTCCCAACCCCCAACCCCTCAACCTCTGACATGGATACATTTATGACGGTCCTAGGGTTAAACCACGAGGGCTATAAAAAAATAATAGTTTAAAAATTTTCCATTAGTGTATTGAGTTTCATGGCAAACGGTCCAGTGGTTTTGTACACATCGATATCAAATATCTTTATACACCAACAACCTTTTTTATAAATATTGATTTAATAGTCTTTTGGAGTGGTAAATAATAAAATTTAAAAATGCCATAAGTTAAAAAAGAATTATGGGTAATACTTTTATAGTCCCACTTATACTAAATTCTTGTAAAATTATTAATATTAAAAAACTGGAAATAATAATATCAACCTTTTTTTATTGTAATACTTTTTTGTTCCCTTGATGATTTTTTGCCAGAGGTTCATAAAATCCTATTACGAGGATTTTATTAGACGCTAAATAATAATAAAAAATAATAAATAATAAAAAAATTAAAATAATAGAAATATGTAGTGAAATTGTATTATTGCACGTTAGAAAACTGTTCATAACCATTACAATACTTAATTCATTCCGTTTAAAAGCCGTTTGAACAGAAACATGAACAATGTTTGTCATGCATTCCAATTGTCAAACATGCAGCAAGAACCTCTATCACTCATTACTTGATAAATTTGACACATCATCAAGGTTAGTTAACAAACAGTTTGTTCTTGCTGTGGTATTATGACTCTATGTACCATAAGTGTAACCATTGTTGTTTTGTTGGCCAACACCTGTGTCATGTTTTCTGTTTTTCTTTTTTCAAGCAATCGTCTGTGATATTATTGAAAGAAGTCTTCAGTTATTCAAAGTGCAGTCTATGGGATAGTTTTATATTGTGATTTATCAATATACTGTTGGAAATGGAAGGTAAAGTCAGCTTGAATTTGAGTTTTATCCTAGTTTTTTGCATCATGGGAGTTTACTGTATTGTCCTGCGTAGCTCCAGAACCTATCCTGTAGAGTCAAAGACATTGCATATACCACTGATGGAAGATATCGTTAAAGCACTCAGGAAAAATTTGACCACAACTTTTCAAAATGTTGAAGTCAATCTTGTAATGTGTCCAGATTTAAGAGAACCCCCATTTTCTCTTGCTTTACAAGGTTTGAATGGTGTCCAACTCTTTTAGAGGGAGGAAGTGAATCGTACTTAAGGCTGCGGTCTACCCCAACCAAAACAACAACAATGCCGAATGCCGCCTCGCGGCCGTAGCGCTAGGCGCTGCAGAGATTTACGGGGATCGTGTTTCAGAATTAACCGATTAAGATAGAGATTAGCTGTTAAATTTGTCTAAAAGTAGAAAAAAGGATCTAGACGGCTATCTTTTTAGAATTTTTAAATAAAATTTATAATCTCAGTAATAATTGTTTAAAATCATCTGTTTTTTAGTTTTGTAAATGCAGAGGTTTACGGGGATCGTGTTTTAAAAATAACCTCTTAAGATAGAGATTGGCTGTTAACTTTTTTTTAACGTAGAAAAAAGGATCTAGTCGGCTATCTTTTTAGAATTTTAAAATAAAATTTCTTATTTCAGCTATAACTGTCTAAAATCATCTGTTTTTTATCGATTTTTAACTGAAGTTTTCTATTGGTTTTAATGAACTAATTACAAAAGTGTAACATAGGGAAATAAGTACCGTTATTCTTCTTTAATATGACACTTTATTTATAGCTCTAGGCTTCATTTGGCAGAAGATAACACGATTCTAAAAAACCCTTGCAATTTGGTTGCGCGCCAGGGGTAGACCGGAGCCCGGGACCACCCCTGGCGCGCAACCAAATTGCAAGGGTTTTTAGAATCGTGTTATCTTCTGCCAAATGAAGCCTAGAGCTATAAATAAAGTGTCATATTAAAGAAGAATAACGGTACTTATTTCCCTATGTTACACTTTTGTAATTAGTTCATTAAAACCAATAGAAAACTTCAGTTAAAAATCGATAAAAAACAGATGATTTTAGACAGTTATAGCTGAAATAAGAAATTTTATTTTAAAATTCTAAAAAGATAGCCGACTAGATCCTTTTTTCTACGCTAAAAAAAAATTAACAGCCAATCTCTATCTTAAGAGGTTATTTTTAAAACACGATCCCCGTAAACCTCTGCATTTACAAAACTAAAAAACAGATGATTTTAAACAGTTATTACTGAGATTATAAATTGTATTTAAAAATTCTAAAAAGATAGCCGTCTAGATCCTTTTTTCTACTTTTAGACAAATTTAACAGCTAATCTCTATCTTAATCGGTTAATTCTGAAACACGATCCTCGTAAACCTCTGCAGCGCCTAGCGCTACGGCCGCGAGGCGGCATTCGGCATTGTTGTTGTTTTGGTTGGGGTAGACCGCAGCCTTAATTCCAACACCAGATAAATCAAAAATTTATGATTTTTAACATGTTCCCAAACAAACTGGAGTGATACCTACTTTTATCATAGGAGCAGGAGCGGGACCTTTCCTCTACCTGAAAACTGCCAGTGAGATTATTGCAAACCTGAACATCACCAATGGCCAGCTACACAGCTTGAGTCAAATTGGAACCGTTAAGGATGGTAATATTTACACTCAAGTGATACCAGACAGTGTTTCGACTTATTCTTTTATGGTAAATCTATTCGTTAGCCAAGGGAAACCAGGAAGAGTTATTGAGGTAAAAGTCTCCAAGAGGATTGGGGAAGACAATTTTCCCTCTACAATAAGAGAGACTCTTAAGAAAGCTTTTCCAGATAAAGCAGTTGGTTTAGGAGGAACATTTTTAGTTAAAAATAGCAGAGTGAATATACATGTACAGCCACAGTTCTCTGAAATACCTCTAAATAGCTTCAAAATGAGAGACGAGTGGCTGGTTTTTTTCAACGTGAGTGCTCCCATGGTAGGCGTTGGGATGCTGATAACAGACGACCCTGGGTTGGACTTGCGCCCTTATCACTTCCACTGCTTGAGTGACCACAATGCAGCCGGACACTACCATCAGGATGTGGACAAGGAAACTGTCGAGTACCTTGGCTACTTCACTGTTGCAGAAAAAGTTGTTCGTGTGGACAGACCACAAACAAAAATAAACAAATAAAATAGTTGGCTTTATTAAAAAAAGTAAAAATCCCAGACAATAAATGTATATATTTACAAAGTATGATTCTAAAGTAATTTAAATTTACTTTTAACCTCTATTTCTACTTCATCCTATAAGTCTTCCATACATTAATGTTTCTGGTTTTACTTAAAATTTAATCAACTTCAAAAATGATTTAACAAATCACATGTTGCTTAGAGATTGATAACTTATTTATGGTTTTAAAATCACTCTCTACAGTGCTGCTTTTTTATAAAAACAAATTATTATTAGATATTTTAAAAATTTCTTTATGAGATTCTAGTTGAAGAAAGAAATATCAAAGCTAACAACTCTATAACATTTCCATATTGACAAAGGGTTTTCAGAGTCAGCTACAAAAAATTGCGAGGGAGAAGGGAAAAAAGGACCTCTTCGCGGCAAAGTAAAAATTTCAGTATGACCAGTTTTAACGATTAAGGTAAAAAATATCGATTTTTGATTGTTTGCATTTTAGTATGATTCATTTCATCCTTTACCGGTTGAAATAGATTAAAAAACACTTGTAATGGAATAAAACATTCAAAATAATTATAAAAGTAGTCGATGTCTAGCTTGAACAGGTCCCACAATCAAAAACCAATCAAAACCAACCACCAACCAATCAAAAAGCTATGCTACACTTTGAAAACTGAACTCGTGACGAATTCTATCGGTGACGAGGTAAACTACTACAAGTTTATTGTTAATGTAGAACGTCTTTTAATAACTAAAAAGAAAATGCAGCCAAGAGGTCGCTTTCGGCAGTTTTGCAATTCGTTATGGAGAAATAACATAGGGCCGCGAAAAGGTCCCTTTACTAAAATATCACTTTTACTGTGTTTTAATCGGACCAAAAAATAATTTTCTTGAAAACAGGTTCTTGAAAAATAAGGTTCTTAATTAGAACAACACAAATCCTCCCAAAAGTGGGTCGGCAAATTAAATGTTAGCCAGTCAAGGTTTCATATAAAAGCTCTCGAGAGAGGTCGGAGAGTCGAAGGGGAATGAGGGGCGGGAAAAAGCTACCCCTAAGCCGAGATCTGGTTCCAAGAATTTTCGACGCTGCGTTGCATAGTCGAGCACAATGGCTGTATTTGAGCTTCCGCGTTGCCGCTTGGTGCTCGGTTTTCAGTTACGAGTCTAGGCCTATTAAAAGTTCAATGGTGGATTAAAAAAAACTTTGAAATGAAAATTAAATAACACATAACCAACCTTTTGTATACGAACAATGTATATTAATAATTATATACATTTTATAGGTACTGGCCAAAATAAACCAAATTCTTCTTGAGCGTTTGCTCAGGAATTAGCCTATAGGTGTAAGGAAATAGCCTTCCAAAGCAAAATAATAGGGCCAGGAACGGTGTATTGTATTGTTATAAAAGAGATGAGGTTTTTGTAACAAGTAATTGAGTTGCAATCAATGTATAATGTCCATTTCCAATGGTTACCACTAATTTTGGTTCACTTATAAGATTGATTCACATAAAATACTTGCACAATTTACTGTAACATTTAAGAAAATTAGGATTCAACTTCCTGTCCGGATACAGTTGCATAAAAACTGAAAAGGACGTGATGCATATCCTTGCAAATCTCTAAAATTCATAAAACCTCTGTCCCAGGTTCCATGACTCACATCCGTGTCAACTTGCCTTGTATTGTTTAGTCACGGGCACGGGGTACTTTTAAAAAACGCATTACACTGGGCCATCCGGCCCCTCTCCCAGCGTCGTCCTCTCTCTCCCCCAACCTAACGCGGGTCTACCTGGCAACTGGCACAGTAGTCGCGAGATGGATTTTGACATTTTTATGACCCCAACCAATAACGATGAGCTGGCACAGTGTCTGTTTCCCCTTCCAAGGCTTGAAATACATTTGTTGGCCTGATTCAGGCAAAGCTAAACCAACTCCCCACAGCACCTTGGTAACTGCATTTACAGTAATCTCTCTCATCCGGCTACCAAGCTTCTTGATGGGCAGCAAAACACGCACTTTTACTGCCCATTTTTGAAATTGAGTTAATTTTTTGGGTTGAGAAGGTGGTACTCATTCAATTAAATAACCATCAAAGGGTACACAACAAAAGAAAGGTTGGGAACCACTGATCAAGATTGAAAACTGTGATTTACATGTTTTAAACCAATCTGGTACAATGAACTTATGCCATATTTAGAATTATTATTGCATTAGCTAGTTGCATGTCCAAGAGATTGGCGTCAATGTATAAAGAACCCAATGAGTATGGATATTCCATGTGAAACATAATTTATAGTTTTGCACCCCGAAAACCAGGGTAAAATAAATCAGTGATGCTAGTAAAAATACTTCTGGTAATTTCTATGGTAAACACTAGTTTCTGCCTGTCATATATCAAAATAGGCATATTTATTTTAAAAGTAAAAAAAAAAAAATAACAATTGCAAAATTATTCTAGTTGTCTGTTTTCATACAACCATCAGCTTAACTCTTCACCAAAAATTAAACCTTGGATGTGCTATCTGTGTTTCGGGGATGGCTTTTTCACATTCCAAAAAGATTTTACTAACGATTTGTTTCTATATACATTGTCGACATCTAGCTAAGCAGGTTCATGAGAGATTCACCCATAGTAACCTCTCTACCTTGGCTTCCACTTTCTGGGTTATATTTCGCTCCACCCTAAATATGACATGGAGAGGCAATGGTTGTGGGGAGCATCCTAAGATCTCATCTACTCCACGTTTGCCTTTCCATAATTACCAGTCCAAGAAACAGGTCAACTGCAAACCACCTCTGCGAATAACCCATTAGTTGAAGGATGCAGACTTCTCTGTCAACACTGATTGGACTTTCTCGTGGGATTGTTTTAAGGTCCCAAATGCATCAGTATGTGTTGGTATGAATCTTACTTAGAAGCAGTGGATTTTGCTATATCATTTCATAAGGCAGAGATATGGCTCTACCATATAGGCAAACTAGGAGACTGCCGGGGGGTCGAGGACCAGGGGCATCATCGCTGCGGGGACGAGGAGTAGAGCGCCTCAGATCTGCCATAAAGATTATCCCTGATCAGTGGTAAAGAGTGCCTCTGATCAACAGTTTAAAGCGTCTTGACGGGCGGTAAACATGCGTCCTTTATCCCCGGTAAAGAGCACCCTCAAAAAATTTGTAGCACCTTCATCGGCGGTAAACTGCGCCCCTAACAGGTATAAATAGTGCCCTGATCAGCCTTACACATCCCCCTCCCCCCCCCCCACTGGGATTAAATATGATAATAAGCCGAAATAGGCATCTGATCAGAGTTGAATTGTGTCCCCCAAAACCAGCTGTAAACAGTTTATGTCTCTGAACAGGGGTAAAGAGGGCCCCTGAACCCCAGTAAAGACCGCCCTCAAAAGATGGTTACTAGCCGCTTTATTGGATGTAAATAGCTCCCCCAATAAGTGTAAATTAGTGTTTCTGATCAAGGATCAAGATATCAAGATTGCTCCCGACTGGCAATGAACACCATAAGCACCAGAACACCCCAATAAGATTGAATAGAGCCTGTTATACGTGGTAAAGATCACCCCCGACTGGCGATAAACATCCTCCTAAATTATGGTTAACAGCACCTCTGATCAGCGGTAAAGAGAGCGCTAGATCATCGGCAGTAAAGAGCACCCCTATTGGTAGTAAAAATGGTGTTCACAGTAGGCAGTAAAATAGCACCTGCAATCAGCAGTAAAGAGAGTCAAGAGTCACAGGTGAAGAGCGCCCCGCACTTGACACTGATTTTTTTTCTTGATGACTGGAATGAGTCTTCACAATTATGGATAATAATTGTGTAAATTTTATTGACAGTAAATTATGAAAAGTTTTTTTTATTCCAAGTGCTTTAAGTGATAATAAATTGGTTGTAAAATCATATTTTAGTTTAAAAATATCTTTTGGCTAAAATAAACGACTGAAGCCATTCGGGTGGGGGGGTAGGGGCTATTGACACTTTTCCTAGGGTGCCAGAAAATCTGGGGCTCTTGCCCTTTCTGAATAGATGTAGAAAATATTATTATTGGAAACTGAAATGGTGAATGACACAACTAGTCATTTAGCTTTGGGATTAGTTTCAAACTATGTACTACATAGGTAGTTGACTGCCCATTTGTCGCCTACCCTGAATAAGGGTTTGTTGGACTACTCAGTGCAAACGGGGCTGTGTTAAGCGTTCTGGATATAGCTTTGTGAAGAAGATTTTAATCGAATCTTTTTAATTAAATTTACCTAGTATGGTGAGGTATTCGAACATCACAAAGCAGTGGTGGGACCAAAATCAATTGATATGTGGTGTTAATGATTTATTTTAATCTCTCGTCACTGTTTTTTTTTTTTTTATTATTTTCAAAAATTGATGGATTTTGTCTAAGATGCAGGTTGTTTTGAGCATTAAAGGTATTTCACACCAAGGGCCATTTTGCTGACCGTGCTGACGAGATCATGTTTTCATGACCGAGACTAAGTCGGGTCATTTATAAATATACTGTAGTTAGTAAATTCCACTCAATTAATCAAATATTTCTCAACTGTACCATACTGAATTGGATCAAGTATTTAATTTAATTTGTTTTTTAAATTTATTTGGTTTTTAATTGAATTTATGTTTCCATTTAAAAACAATCATAAAAAATCCAATAGAGCATGATAGAGAAAACATGACCCATCATAGAAATGGATCAATTCCGCAGAGTATTTACTAACTGTAGTTTAAGTGTGTCATTATCACTAAAATTAAGTCTATGAATAAGGAATAAATAAATAAGTATATGAATTATTTTTAGGAGTTTATTTCTTCAATACATCAATAATATTACTACACAACATAGTTTTGGGTTGTCCATTTTTTTTGTATTTTTAAAGTTTTTTAAAAGGCTGAAGATAATAAATTATAGAAAACAATAATTTATAATATAGTTTGTAATATATCACAAGCCAAAACATGTTTTTGATCTCCTTAAATGTAGTACCTTTTTATATCAAACAACAATTTTGGCTACTTTTGATTGTATATGAACTATAATTTATTGTACTTCATAATGTATGTCAACAATTTTGTTAGTGTCAAACAGTACAATTTTGTAAATCGCACAAGGTGCATATAAATTTCTTGTATGTAGAGTGATAAGAAATAAAAGCTTAAGTGAATCGATCGGACCCACACCCATGCAATTCTAACATACACACTTCACACAACTAATATGCCATATTGTATTATCAAATTATAATAGGAACTGGAGTTAACTAAGGTTAAAATTTGTAACTAATAATATAAATTCAAGATATTTGAATTTGCAAAACTGCGTCAACACAACCGAAACAAAAACTAATGAAGGTATATTTGGTACGGCAGAAGAGATAAAAATAAATAACAACTTCCGAGGAAGGTGAGCGTATACATACAAGGTGAGGAACACAACAGGTTAAAGGTTAAATATAACAATAAAGTTTTGATTAACAAAAAATCAGATACCTGTTAACACGATAACAAGATGTATACAAATATGGCAAAACAAAGAATGCGGCAAACATGAACAGATACATCTAGGAGAGTACTGTACTTATCGTATCTGCTGAAATACATATTGTGTCTAAGTAATATTGATACTATTGAAACATCCTGTAAACTATTGTAAATTAAAAGTTAGCTAAATAATTATTACTGTCGTACAGCGATGCGGAGTAACGATAGCAACCTGATGCTCAGTGGTGCTGAATATTTCATCGTGTTAATTTTGTTTTCATCGGCAATTTAACTTCTTGTGCGGTCTCTGAAAAATGTGCTCTCTCAATACTATGATTGGGAGTTGTTTGCGAAACATCAGGATACTATTGAAACTGTGGGGTGATGACGGACTCCTTTGCCTCTCCAAACTCTCTCGTTATTCAAGGCTTCTCTGGAAATTCCAGACCCAGAATTTGGAGACTACTGGTGCAGGAAAAGTATTTGAGATTTTATTTTATTTTAACTTTATTCACTCAAATCATTTTTTTGTAAAATTTATATTAAATTAATAATTTGTCCTACATTTTATATTAATGAAAAAATGAAAGTAAATATCTTACTATTTTTTTGGTATTTTTGGAAGAGGATAAAAATTTGAATTTAATTTTATTAAATAAAATGAATGGTGAAAAGTATTCATAAAAGTACTGATGTGCAAATTTAAACGCCTTTTTAACAGTGTTCTACTCCTTTTTAAAGATGGTTTACCTTAAGAAACTAGGGATATAGAAAAACAAGTACCCATAGAATTAAACAACATTGACTAACAGATATAAATGAAATTGAAGTTTTTTAAGAAAAGATTTTGAGTTTATCTTTACGATTTGAAAAAATGTTTTAGCTACAAAATAAAGTTTATTTTAGAATCAAATCTCTTCAAGTTATGAATTGTAATTTTGTTTAAATTGTAAACTTTTAATTGGATTTAAATAGATATTCATGACATCATATAAGTAAAGAAAAAAATAGAAAATTAAGTACGCTATGTTGGTAACTGTGTTATTGGCTAAAATCATAACAATAACCAATGCTTGAAGTAAGCACACCAACAAGGTTAACAAGAGAATCAACAGAACAACAGCAACAAGTATGAGGTAATAAGTAAGAGGAGCGTAAGTGTGAGGTAAGTGTGACGGTAAGCGTAAGGAGCAGCAGAGTATGAAGAAGGCTTGGGAGCCAAGTCATCACCGAAACTATCTATGGGACACATGAGCTTGATGTACTGTAACATTACTGTATCTTATGTAGCCAGACGGCTTTAAAACTAGGCAAACTGGATGCAGAAACGTAACAGTAGGAAGATAAAGTTGCGAGAACAGGTATCTTACAACGCTTAAACCCCTTAACTTTAAACTGACAAATTCAGCATTTAAAGCAAGATATTTAAGGGCATGTAATGTGATAATTTAAAATTGAGCGGCGGTTTTCCTTCGTCCGTGACATTTCTTAAATGAAGATAAAGAAACATAAATTGTAAATGTTTCAACTGCGGATGTAGTCGGGTGGAGGACATGTGAGCGAAAATAAACAAAATGTCAAATGACAAAGGGCAACCGCTCGGACAACAAAAGCGAAAGATATAAGCAAGACAGAGGATAGGAACATATAATATAAGCTGCAACAACTAATTAGTACGATATTACTGTAATATGACACCAGAAAAAATAACTTGATATATTATACTGTAGAGTGAACAATTAAAACGTGTTATCATTACATAAACTTCTATTACTGTAAATTACTTAAAATTTTTCTTTGTCCAAAAATCACAAACCAATCTGTAAAAATGATTTCTAATATTTGGACTCTGCGGAATATTTTGCAAATTTCTACCAGCTTTTTACCAAGATGTTTGTCTTAAATCCAATATTCGATGTTCTGGTACTGAAATTTACTTCAGAGAATTTGCAAAATATTGTAGCCGAACACGCAAACCGTTTTAATTTACGCACTCGGCTACAGAATATCGGCGGCCGAGAGTCGATCACCGATATCCAGAAAAATTCAGCTGTTATTACATAATAGTATTAGACTATTTATGTATGTGAATATGTATACCGCTGCTGGGCAGACGGTATTTGGGCTATTGCATCGTCTATTGTTCAGTGATCCTACTTCACAGGCTTACACAATAGTGCAACTATTTATGTATCCGGGCTATTACAACACTTCAGAAAAATGCATTGTGGTGCATATCAGCATTAGCTGGTACACATTCGGGCTATTGTAAAACATAGAGTTTGAATGCGTATGGTACACGACGAGTCAGTCGCCGTGCATTGGGCTATTGAACCATAATAGTACATTACTGTAAATAATAATAAAAGCTGTACAAATAGTGTCGTACTATTACTTCATGCGCTACATAATAGTTTCATACTATTTATGTAATCGGTATAGTCACTCATCGGTACATAATAGTGTCAGACTATTTATGTATTGGGCTATGGCATCTTTCGGTATGTGTGTGGGTACGCGGCGGTTATGCTCCGCCGCGCACTTGGTTACTATTGCATCATGTCATTGTGAAAAGTGGGAGAATGCACCCCCGGTGTCCGACCGAGGGTGTTTGGGCTATTGCAGTCATGAATGTGTGTGTGTGGTACACAGGAGCACGGAAGTACCCGCATTCCTGTGTATTGGGCAACTATTTCAATATGTGGAAATTTTGTAAGTGTGTATGTACATAATAGTTTAAGACTACCAGTACTGACGTGTGTTTTGCGGAAGGAACTGAACAGCCTGTAAATAAAAACAATGCGTTCAAAAGGATAAAAGGAAGCGAAGCCAAGAGGTGCAAAGAGAAAAAAAGGAAAAAGAAAAGAAGACAAACGGAGTTCTATTTGTCAGTTGTTACGGGAGGATAAAAAAACCAGATTTGAAATGTTCAAGATACAGTAAACCGAGGGGATAAGTACTGTTGTTGTGTGTCGAGTTAGTTGATGATTGTCCCAACGGTACACGCACCGGAACTGTCGCGGAACACAACTACTGTGGACGCCTGAATGAAACTCAATCTTTGGGTCAACCAACGGGACAATTAAAAATTATAAAGACAGTTCCGCTGCAAGTACCCGAGCGACAAGCTTTGGTGGGCGGCCGCAACGGGGGGTGACGGGGGGGTCCGGTGGTACCGTCAGCCGCCAAGCCGTCCCCGGAGTGAGCCCCCGCGTGACCCCGCGCGGCCGCAACTATGGAGGCGCTCACGCGCCTTTATCGTTACCAGAGACTGAGCCAGGTTGTGTGATTTAGGATCTGTTTGACAAATCCTAATACTGCTTAATATTTCCTAATATGTACATCTGTAAGGCCCTAGTAATACATAAATGGTGGGAAATAATGATTTGCTATTGTAATGGAATCTTAATGTTAAAACTTTGTACATAAAACCAGTTCTATTGAATATACAGTACACTCATATGTTACTTATAAAATGAAAGCTTTACTGATACTTCAGTTTGTAAGAAGAACCAGGAAACCGGTTAAATAAACTTTTTAGTTATCTAAATTACCTAATTTTGTCAAAAGGAAGACTTGAATATTTGCAACTAAAATTTTATTGCATTATATAAAACACAAATTTAATTATGAGTTTTTTATGTAAAATTTTACGTAATTAGAAATATGATATTACTGAAACGAATTACATAAATTAAAAATCCAAGATAAGAGCTGCTACAAAGACTGATTGCAAAATCAAGCAAGCTTATAAAAAAAGGCATCAAACTTTTTCCAACAATTTTTTTTAATAACTCTCAAACTAAATAGTAGTTATTTAGTTCTATTTACAAACTCAATATCTCAGTAAAGCACAATCAGTTATCAACTGTACAGCGGAAATGTGTGAAAAAATAAAGAGCAGTGTAACCTTTGGATCTGGTACGGATAATTGAATATCATCTAAGTATTGTCGGTCCGTAACATAATCAACGGCACCCTGCGCCTGAGTTTGACAAATGAAATGCCTGACTATGGATACATGTACATTGAGCTATACAATCTCATTCATTCACAGATTCACTCCAAACTAAAAATATAGTGTATATACAGAAAATTTGCAGTGACACAGATACAGGTGTGCGTTGTGTGGAGCAACCGAAAAATCATCATTGATAACATCTAATGTCCATTAAATGTAATGAAAGTTTAAGTGAAAGCAAACATGAGCTTTAAAGTGAGTTATTAAATTTTCTTTGCTAAACATAATTTTGTACATTTTGCAGGTACTCATAGTTTGCCGCACATTACAAATTTTGATTAGTCACCAAAAGTACATTCTAATTTTTTTTCTTTTAATTCCTAATAAGTTTTTAAAAATATATGCCGAAACTTATCTTTTTGTATTTTTCATGAATGAACCAGAAGATATTGTCATTTTAAAGCTCAAGGCACTCTAGATAAGAAATCAAGTTCAAAAAATCATTTTAAACTAAACCAAAGCATTAATCACAGCCAACATAGGACATAAAACTAAGGCAACTTTAACAAAAGTTTTAAATGAAGATTATTATAACAAAATTAACAATAAAATTATAAATTTAAAAACAAAACAGTCACACTAAACCACAAGTGAAAACAGTCAAACAAATGTTAGGCACTAATTAAATGATTTCATTTTCGTTCTACTTCACTGCATATTGTTCTGTACATTCACTGAGGACAAAATAATTCTAAGAATATTATATATCCCCAAGGTGGTGAATACATTTACTAAATGCCCAAGAGATAAGTTTTAAATGCAGTGTGCTTGTCAAAAGAATCTACTCCTTTGAAAAATACCTATCTTTTGGTGTTTTTACATGGAACCAAAAATCATCAACCGATGTCAGCCAAAATAACATTTCTATTATTTTATAAACAATAACAATATACAATATACTGCACTATGAATAATGATTGCAAACCCCATAAAAAACAAACTAAATAAAAATAACTCATAAACTATATCAGTCACATGTGTTTCATGTTTAAATATAATCATATAAAACAAGATAATTATCACTATTCATACATTTATATTAATTTACATACATACTTACACACAGGAACCGAACAAGACATTCTCTAGTCGTTGGTACTAAATTTCATCGTTTCAAAAATACACTAAATAAATCATCATCTTTATCGGTAATAAGATCATCACGGGAATAAAATTTAATATAGGTGATTTCATCGATACATACTTTATAGTTCTCATGTACAGATTTATAAATCAACAATAATATTAACACCAACACGATCGGTCGGCTCGTCAGACAAATATCGGTTTAAACATTTAGCGATCCACATCGAGCAATACCAGCCGGTGTAAAAAGCGATCAAAAATAGTGTTCCTCTCTCAATAACGTGATATGTTTCTTTAACAACCAAAATATTGTCATCTGAGAGAGAGGATGAGGTTAGGAATCCGACTGGCTATAAATTCTTTTACTACAAAGCCTAAATATATTAATGCCCAAAAAGGAAAGGATTTGAATTTATTCGCTTCGACATGGACGAAAGAAATGTCTAAGACCGCTAAAAGCCAGTAAAGCTCGACCGACATCCCTAACAATAAATAAATAATATTTCTTTAGAAGACATGTACCACGACCTTAACGGTTACAAAGATATCAGGCAGCATCGACAAATATAAAAACACCACAACACGCCAGGCTCGCAGCAGTGTCGCGTCACTACAACAGTCTGTTCGGACATACGCTGTACATAACTATTGATACATAATTAGACCTATCTGACAAACTATACAGTGTCAGTGCCGCTCCTCGATACACGGTGTACTCTACCGGCCGTACTCTACCGGAGACAACACTAATGTATGGTGCAGTGTACAGACAAAAGCGATGCGGTAGCACTGACCAGGTCAACGTCCCACTTCTACGCACGTCTCGAGGGAAGCGGTCGTCCCATTAAACTAACTATATAGAGTCCAGGAAGCTTTGCAGAGGGTCGTAGGAGTCGCTTCCGTTTCAGAAGTAGCTGAACCCTCATGGATTGATGTGGTGCTGCTGCGAGGAGAGTGAGAAGCCTAGAGCGCGAGGATCGCCCCCGTGGAGCCGCAACGCCTGCTCCAGCCGCTGCTCCTGTAGCCGGAGGGCCTCGGTCAGGTCCGGGGACACTTGGCCCTGGTGGTGCTGGTACCCTCCCCCCACCTGCATGCTCCCCGGGTGCCCTCTCAGGGCGGGGTTGTCACCGCCTTGCGACGTGGACGCTACCACCCGCCTGCGTCACTGCCAGCCGCAACGCTGCCTCTGCTTGCGATCTGGGGACATCACAACTGGGCGTTAGCCTTCACATCAGATTCCACCTCTCTCATAAATAATTTACATCAATGTATGCATTAAAACAAATAAGTAGTGAAATACTGTGTTATTTTTTGTTTTACACTCAAAGTTCAGAGGAGACAACACACTGCATGAGACACTAAATCGCTCATATTTGTGGTACTTCTCCTAATTACCATTGAGAACAGTTAATTTTACACCTATTAGATCAAAATGAGTGTTTTTTCCAATATCAAGTAGTATTAACTGTCATACTACGAAGTAACACTAAGATAATACAGTAGATGTTTCTTATTTTAAAATGTGCACAAATATATTTAATCAAATTGTTGCATATATCCTTTGGATCCCCTCTATAAAACAACGCCTAACCGTCTAGCTATTGATGTCAGAACTTAAAATATCAAGGATAGGGTCCTTAATAATTTACCAGGCAAGAATTGTATCTGTACAATTTATGGTTTATTTACATGTAAAGGTAAATCCCTGAGGGTTCTCAAAATAAAAGTCTGATTATTAAAAATTTAAATGCAATTTTTACTCTTAACAAGTTTGAGGCAACATAGGTGAGATTGCTCCCATATGGAACACTAATGCCATCCTAGTTGGTGTAATTTTTCCCAAAGCTGCAATTTCAAGGCTAGGATTTGAGATTGGAGATTTGACTTTGTACAGCGCTGAACATTATTATACATCTGAAGAAGAGTATTGCCTCTGCACATTGCTGCTGTTTCTGTTGTAGTAACAAATCAGTTTTAAAGCTGATTTTAGAATAGTCATGGGGTTTGCTAAGATCCTTGTTGACGCAAAAGTGTTAAAAACATGTAAAAGTGCCACCGACGTAAAGTTTTAATTTTAAATGATTCAATACCTTAGGATAGCCTCTTGCATCCTAAGCGTCGGTGAGGAGGACGCCTGGGGCTGCTGCATACTCGACTGGTGAGTCCCCTGGTGGTGGTTCATGGAAGCGTCTACTACCATTGACGACATGGAGGCTCGGACAGCCGCTGCAGCGTTCATCAGCTGGACCGCAGACGTCATCGACTCTGCAGAGGAGGTGTTCACTGGGCCGTTGCTGTAGTCAACAGACATACTGCTTTCATTCTTATGAATTCTTTACAAGCGGCGAAAGTTTATTCTGTTACTTTTATTGGAAACTTAATTGTTGATGACTGTCGTTTTAGAATATTTAAGGATTATTAAAAAGACTTTGGAGTTATTTATGAAGTTATAAAAGATGGACACACTCTACGAATGTAGATTTATAGTACTGAACACAATTACTAAAAAAAAAATGTCACAAGTACTGTGTATTACTGAAAAAATTTTGGTAAAACCACCCCTTTCTGAATTTTTTTTTTATTTTCTGAAATCTTTTATCAATAACTCTTATTATTTGGCAATTGCAGTTGTGTGTTAAAAACATACAAATAATTTGTCTAATTTAAGAACAAACAATTAATACTTACTAAGATTTACTCCCAAAATATCATAGAGATGGATATGGTGTTAGTATACCAGTTCACCCCAAGTTGGTATACTTGCAAGAGTTCTCTCCCACTGTTTAGTAATTTCAACTAAACTCTTATGTAACATTTTGGTTAAAAAATTCCATGAAAGAAATAATATGATTTTTACCACTTTTATCGTGTAATGGATGACAGGGCACAATACTGTATCCATAAATTGAAAATATTGATGTAATTATTTAACGTCCAGAGTGTAAGTGAGTGGTTGACGATGGTAGATGAAGGTTGGTGTAGCAGCCTACCTGTGCATACTCTGCTGCGTGTTCTGCTGGTTGGACGAGCTCATTCGCATGGCCGCTGCCAGGTTGGCTGCTGCGGCCTGCACCACGGCTGCTGCGTTGTTCTGGCTGTCCGCTGCGTTGCCTGCTGCGTTCTGCTGCTGCTGCTGTGCTATCAAGGCGGACGCTGCTCTCTGCAGCTCCTCGGGGTTGTACTGCTGGCCTGACTGGTTCATATAGTGGTGGCCATTGCTACCTGCTGGTGGGAAAACTGGTTAGTGGTGTGTTTCAGACAATGCAGGGTGAAGAGGTCTAATGGGATGGTAGAGAAGCAAAGTTTCTAATAATGTTTTAAAATATAGTTTATCAGTTTTAATTACGATTAAATAAAAATGTTATCAATGATCAAAGTAGTCTCCCTTCATCACAGTTTGGAATTATTACTCATTTTAAAACTTGGACAAATTTTGTAGAAGTTCTGTATTAGTTGTGGTGGCATAAACTTCTTCGCCTATCTAATTATCCATTCTTACTTTTTTATGTTCAGTGAGCTTTCCTTATTCTCTACATAAAGTTATCCTCTTCTTCTACATCCTAGTGAACTAAAATAAATATATGTGAGTTGGAAGTGTTAAGTAAACTTTATTCACCTAAAGGACTGACATTTGTAAACCAGAACGGGATGGCTTAACTCATAGCTCAGTGCATGCTGCATATGAGGCCGTGGTTGACCTGGGCTTGGGTCCTCCTCACCGAGACTTAGGCTGAGGAGGGCCTAAACTCGAGTCCTCATGCATGAGATACAGCATAAACTGAGTCAGATATTCGGATTGTAACCACTTTTGAGATGGTCCCAAGCTTTTGAGAAGAAATCATGGCGGAAACAAACTACTGTAGTGGTGTTTTTTTATTCTCATGAGAGGATTTTTTTCAACCGTTTGACATGCAAAGGTGACTTGAAGAGTCTTTAAATGAGGTGTAACTTCATAGGCAGTATCGACAACAAGATGAGCTCACCTGATCTGCCAGCCATGAGCTCGGCCAGCTTGGCGGAGGCGGTAGTGTTGTTGTTGTTGTTGTTGTGCAGCAGTAGCGAGCTGGCGCCCGCCTCACTGCCCGCGCTGCTAAGCCGCCCCTCGCCGCCGCCGTTGCTGCTGCTGTCGCTGTTGGCCGACGGTGACGCGCACATCGAGCTCTGCCCGCCCCCGACGTTCAGGTTGAGGCCCATGCCCGCCCCCGCGGCCGCCGCCGCCGCCAGCAGACTCTCACGTTCCCGCCGCTCCGCCGCCGCCCGCGACAAAACGTACTGCGCCGCGAACTGGTGCTTCGGGTCCATCCGCATGTGCTCCATGTGGGACAACAGGCCTGCGGGGCAGACGAGGTGTAAAGGACGTAGGTCAATGAGTAGCTTAGTGAGTAACGAATATCAAGATTCTTTGACACATTACTATCATTGTTTTGTAACGGGATAACTTAAAAGTTTAAAAAAATACGGCCCAAACTGCACAAATTGTGTGGGCAGGCAAGCCTTGGTGAAGCACACAATTCGTTTTTGTTTTTAGTCAATGTGTAGTTTTTTTTAAATATTAGTTTGATTTAAAATCCATCAATCTGTATACATCAGGAGCCTTCTTCATGTTATAGCCTTTAATAAACGTTAGTACTCTTTTTATGTTTATCTAAATTATGACATATTGGTCAATTCTTTTTACCGGTAAGTTTTAAGAGCTATTAAATTGTGTGTATAGTTAAATCGAACCAAGAATAAAATAGTAACACTTTACTAACACAACTGAATAGGAACCAGACATGATGATTTATTTTTACCTGTGTGTTAAGATTTTCAAACAGCCTTACTTATTATTGGTGATGAATTACACGAGCGAGGCAATACTTAAATCGTGTATACGCACCGGCCTCGTGGGTGAAGACCGCCTGGCAGACGGAGCAGGGCCACATGCGGAGCGAGGTGGCGAACTGGGCGGTCTCCGGGTGACAGGCGAGGTGCTTGCGGAGGCTGCCCTCGTTGACGTAGTGCTTGCCGCACACGGGGCACGGGTGGTTGGCGGTCCGCCGCTTGGCGATGTACGGCACCGGCACGTCTGCAACGGAAACACACGGCATGGTTGGTGACAGCAACTACATACAGACACCTAGCATGTGGCATAAAATGTAACAACTGAATAAGCCTATAAAACCATACTTGCGTATTAGGGCTACTAGAACAAGATGTGAGTCAAATGCAACCCTTTTGCACCCTTTTTTTGAATAGTGATAGAAAATTTGTCAGAACAAAATAAATTTTAATATAATCAGAGAAGATTAAGGAAAGAGTAGCCTAAGTCTAGAGTTGCGGTAGTATGTCTGTATACTCTAAGCTTTCCACTTATACTGCATTTTATATGTACGCAAGATTTCTAAACACTTTTAACAAATAATTCTCAATAGGAAAGGTATTAGAGAAAAATAGCAATGTTTGTTAGGTAACGTTTTGTTTGTACAACTGAATAAAACAATCTCTATGATTATTTCTAATAAATAGGGTTTTTTTTTTAAACAATTAATCCAACAAAAGTATATTTATTGATATAATCGAAACATTTAAACAATTTCTAAAATGAAAAGTAGTTTTACACAAAGTATGTACAAAGAAACTGCTCAGTTCCAAACAATGGTTGGAAAAATAACGAATCTTTAGAAGCAACCAATCAAAGAAGACTGGAAAGCTTTCCTCTCCAGAGATTAGCGCTGGAAATCAGAATGACCCACGATGAAGGAGCGCTCCAGAAATGAAAACTAAAGTGAATGAGTTGGTGCAAGGTTTGTAATATTTGAATTCCTGGAGTAAACGCTTCAAAAGAAGTAACAAGAAACAATAAGCTGTATTGTTTGTCTGTGAGACGCATCTTGCTCACAATCGCGCTCTTCCTCAGATTAAAAACTGCCCTAAATCATTCTCCTTTGTGGACCGAGTGGCCACCACCCCACTTTTATTCCGCTGAACGAGCTTTTGATTTTTGCTAAGTGGAGGTAGACGCTGCCATTTCTTTACTGAAAAAACAGAGACTCAAAGGAATTTTTCCATCTGTTATTGGTAAATAGTTTTTGCCATAAAAAACTTTTTGTCCAATAGAGTTAACTCTATTGAGTTAATACCCTCAGGATAGGCTATATTTATCGTTACTATGTCAGTTTTATAACCATGTTTGTCGCTTGAAATGATATGATTATTGATGAGTTCAAATCCCACTTTGATATTTTAATTAATATAAATCTTATCAAGTGACGTTAAAAATAAACGGCTTCGAAATAATGCTCTAATTAATGTAGCAGTACAGTGCTGTGGAAATTACCGCAATTTTTAACATACAAAGAATTGGTAGGCATGTAGATTTACTTTATATTATGCAGCTAAGGTTTCACGTATCCTACAATTTACGTATCCTACGTATACAATGTATCCTAATATTCCATAAAGCAATTTAACGTTTGTTATGCACTGTATTCTATGATAGTAACCAATCAATACGAGCTAGTTCGCAGTTAATACCAAACTATAGAGCCGCCTAGTCCCGGTTAATTTTGAATGAGCGAATGCCATGGAAACAGAAAACAATCAACTAGATTTATTCATAGTGGGGGAATAGTGCATAATAGAGATTTTAAAAGCGACCCGAGCGCTGTCATGCGGGAATGGGAGGAAGCTTTGCGCATAGTGCGCGCAATAATTGATGAGGACCGACCATAGCTGAACCATTGTTAGTTCCATGTCCCACTACATTTTAATGGATTCGCACTATTTTATCGACGCTAGAACTAGTTGAGGTTAGGTTAGAGGATTTGCCGCCAATTCTGCACGCGCTCTTTCCGTTCCCGCCACCGCATCCATCGGGTGCGGTCTTGCCGATAATGTCGCGGTTCGGCCGCCACCGATCATGAATCCTCACCACACGGATTTATGAATGCAAATTATATACATATACAGTACTGTAAATGGCATTGTTCCATTGCAAAGGTTTTTGGGAAACTTAAAAAAAATTTAATGGAGTGCAGTCCACTTAAAATGGAGTTTAAAATTTGCATTTTTCATTATTGAAAGTTAAATTGTTTAACAGCAAGAGAAATAATTGATTTCAGGAGGTAAAAAAGAGATTTATCATCAATAAATAAATTAATTGAAAATATCCTAAATAAAGATTGTAGTAGTTTCCCTGTATGTTACCCCTCGTCTTGTCTAACTCCTTACGCCGTGTCTACTCTTGATGTACAATATTCGACATTTTTTCTCTAGAGAACGATTTATGTTCTTTAGCATTAAAAATAAAATATTTGATTTTTGCTCTGAATCATCGAACAAAATTAATCCGGCAAGGATGTTTACCGTTAACGTTCGTCAAGTATGGATGCAGCTCGATAACTGGCATAGGCCTACTACTGTTAATATTATTGATGCCAGTTAATGAGTAAGCGTACAATCGGTGAAAACTGGACTGGATGTAATTTATTCTTCACCGCCCATGTGCATTTATAACTAATTGAAAATTACTATATTCAAATAAAAATTACCACAGCTTTTAAGCAGTTGTCTGTTAACAAATTTGCTTCTTCTGTGTCCAAAGGTCTCATTGGAGCAGTTGGATTGTGTTGGCAGTATTGTATATGCTAGACTCTGGTACTCACTGGGTACTCCGGTGGCGTTGGCGTCCTTGTGGGTGTTCTTCATGTGCTCCATGAGGGCCTCGCCGCCGAGGAACAGCTTGTGGCAGATGGGACAGGAGGTGGCGTTGGGACCTCCGATCAGCGCCGCGTGGTGCTGCATCACGTCCACCCTCAGCTCCGCCTCCTGAGCAACGGAAACGGAAACAGTGTTACCACCGGCGGCAGGAACCAGTGTTGCCACCACAGGAAAACTTAAAGACTTTTCAAAACAGAGATATTGAAGATACGGTAAACTTTTACCAAAGGGAGGAATGAGTTACCTTTTTTCACTTACCCGTACTATTTTAGAAAGAAAATAAAAGAATATGGCGAACTGATCTGTAAATATGAAATAATGAGGTCATTTCGACTCAGTTGGAGTTCAAACATGGGTATTTAAATATTGGGTAGGAATGTTCCCATCAATGTAGCAAATACATTAGATAGGTATCCAAGTATTAAACATGATTGGGTATCGTGTGAGACAATCAACTAAGCATGAGAGCGAAGTTTGCCGTATAGAGTGGTGAAGTAACGGCCACAAAGACTCTGTTTATACAGTAGTCATAAACTATCGTTGTCTGCCTTCACTTTAGAGGGTCATCAAGTTTATTGTGTTGTGATGATGTTTTTTTATGTAGAACAATTTATTGAAGGTGGCTTTAATGGTTAATAGATAAATCAAACATTCTTTGATTGATAAATTACAGAAAATCTTGTATTAGCCAAAGCATAAATTCTTCTTATTGATCATGGGTTATCATGATAAAAATATTGAAGACCATTTGTCTTTTAGTAGTTAACAGTAACAAAAACAAACAATTTTAACAGTTACTATTTTTAGTTTCTTTTTTCAATAGATACAAGGTAATGGTTAAGAACATTTTTCCAAATGGTCACAAAATGAAATCTAAATGATAGAATACAAATCTAGAGTAGTTTTTATTACTGCTAATTAAACAAGGGTGAATGTGCAATCAAAGATAACAGTGAAACACAAAATCTAAGCAAACAATTTCAAAACTATAAAGTAAACAGTAAATTTTGAAAATATGGCACAACAATTTAAAAGACCATGCTGAAGAACAAAATCATAAATGAATAAAAACAACTATAAACAAAATAGCAAAATTGAAAATGATTAGGGTGATCGCAATAAATGTTTGGTAAATAAAAGGTTTGATGCTTAAATGAAAGTTGTTTTACGAGAGGAAAAGTCGAATTAGTTAGCATCACTTCTATACAGAGCAAACAAAAATACTGTGATGTCAAAAAAAAATGAGCGTAGTCTTTATATGTGAAACGTGTTATACATACTGCTATTTAAAAGATTCTTAGGGGTGTTAAATAGCTGTATTCTACCTTCCTCCGACCGAATTTAAATGCTCAGAGGTCCCTAACATATTTACACGCGAGTGCTACTAAAGGTACGGGTTTAAACGCTCAAAACGGTTAGTTCAGCGCAAATTTCACACGCAACCAAAACAAAGAGCCATGCTTGCAAGACCGGGTCCACAACAGCGGATGCACTATATACTTGGACGAACGCAACAATCTACCAGAGATAGCCAAAGAGTGAGAGTGTTAGTGTGAATGCAGGCCCTAACCTCTTTTTTGGGGGCGTCCAGCGCCCGGGGGGTGGGGGCGGTAGTGGTCGAGTCTGTCTTAGTGCTGGAGGTGACGGGCGCACTGGAGGTGGAGGGAGACGGTAGTCTCATCGGTAGGTAGTAGGGCAGGTAGTAGGGCTCGACTTTTAGGATCGGGCACTATACAACACAGAGCCGAGACTTAGAGACGCTGCAAGCTGAGCTTGACAATTTGGAATATTACTATATTCAGTGTAAACTACGTACAAAAAATCATTTTATATAAAAGTGCATGTAAATTAGATTAAAAACTACCGTGCAAAAAATTCTAACGGCCGGCCGTTCTGAAAAAATATTAATTTGTCATACTTAAAACAGACTAAAAAATGTCAAAACTTTTCGGTGATAGGAAGATTTTGCATTTCTAAGGGACACGAAAATTTGCATACTTATGACGAAAATATTAAGGTGGAGTAAGACATGAAACTATCCATATTCAATGGAATAACATTATTTAGTTTCGATTAATAGAGGGTTTTTAATATTTTGTTAAATTTTTAATTCGACAGCTTACACCTAATTACATTAGTGTAACACAATAATTATATCAATGATACCGAAATTTAGTTCAAATTAACTTAACAAGTCAAAAATATTTTGATGAAGTTATATTTTCATATAATGCACAGTGTAATTATAATTATCTTTGTACGTTCCAGAATTAAGTGAAGCTGATACCGGCGGCGTGTTAACAATTAACAAAACCAACAGAATTCGCATTGTGGCCTGTAGTAGATAATGACAAACCTAAGTCAATATTATTATAACGCAATTAATATTAATCTCCTAGTTGGGAAACTGCGATGATGTTCATCATATGACTTAATTAAATTTCGCACACGTCCAGAGACCGCAATGAATCCGGCTCGATCAGATGTTGGAGCGAGTATAGACGCAATCCGGCCTGAC
>CM061533.1:231043078-231194499 GCA_030545055.2 Neoaliturus tenellus
ATCCGGCCTGACCACTGATTGAAGTCCGGAGTGAGAAAAAACAGAGATTCGAGTTTGTATATCACTTTTGATTATTGCTTAGTTATACCGTAAAATATATTTAATTAATATTATTGAAAACAAGTATAGGTCCTACTTGAGTCCTTGTTTATAATTTTATTAGAAAAACAAATCGTGTAAAATATTATTTGTTCTGTTTTATAATGTTTTAAGTGTGCTATTTTATTTGGTTCTTTTATTGAAAATTATTATGAAATATAAAAAATACATAAAAAATATCAGAGAAATACAGTCTTAGTCTGTGTAATAAAATGGTTTAATGGTTGCTTTATATTATGCTGCTAGTAAACTAGTCTACAGTGCTGTAAAACCAAATCGTATAGGGATAATTTTTAGACATTTTAAATAAATCTTTGTAACATTGGAGCAGAGAGGAAAAGAACGATTTTATTATAATGTAGTTGTATTAGTGCGCTTTTCAATAGGTAACATGGCAGATTTATTATTTTTAGTTCCGTCAATTATTTTATTGCTAAATTATGAGTGATACAAAAAAGTTCTTTTAACAGTAGTCTGAAATAATTAAATTTTCTTAAAACTGAAACTAATAGGCCTAACTAAGAAAAAAGTGTCACTCAGTTGATAAAACGTCTTCAGAATTCCGAAAGAAAGGCAGATTAATGATTTCGGTGACGAAAACAAGGAGATCGGAAAGCACGTCGCGCCGCGGTGCCGTCGCCACCGCCCCCTAGCTTATAACCATCATCACCCTCGCATAAAACAAGCATAAAAATAAGACATAAAATACAAGAGGAAAGAATACGAAATGAGCGAAACACAATTTATGACTCAGGCGGGCTGCATTCCTTTGTGGATATTAAAACGAAACAAGTCTCGACTCCATCAGAGATAGATCCTCGCCTTCGCGGTATAATTCGGTTATCGGTGTTAATGATTGTGAAATTGTGTCTTTTTAAGCAGACCTCTCAGGCGGAACTGAACAACGATTTGATGGTTGATGAAATGTAATTAAATCAATTTCTGTTTATCTTTTATTTTCTACACGAAACTATTTCCAATTTGTTAAGCGTATTAGACTAGGTAACTATTTGGGTATGGTGTACATTAATTTGAATGGTACAGTATAAAATTGAGTTATGCAACCGAATGATGTGAATGTTGCAACGTCAATATTCTAGAGCCTGAGATCACACGCATTTGCTGTAAGCCTATTATTGACGATTGTAATTTACAGAAATTTCGCCTTTTACATTATAATCCACATACGGCTTTCAAACGAACTTTATTTATTTTCGTATAAAATTCTAGGCTGTTTCCCCGGACATTCATATTCATAAGCACTCAGACAAAACCGAAATCGAAATAAAGTCAGCAAACATTGTGTGGACGGCTTCGCAAACAACGAGAGATTAAATAAACAAAAACTAAAATGGCTGAAACTATTCGGACAAAAACACCAGCCCCCGGCCGTTGCTGCAGCGCTCCCAGTAAGTGCACCCGCCATTTAAATAGAAATTGAAAACAAACAGACCGCGCAAACAATAGTTCCACCACTATTGATAAAACTAACACGGTGGCCAATTATGATTAAGCTGTGCAAATACGGTGACCGGAGTTTGCCGGATGCGCTGCAGCGCTGCGGAACGGCGAAAATAAAAACGAAACGCGAAACACGCCGATCCCGGGATTAATACAAGTTCCCTTGAGGTAGGACAAGGTTGTACAAGAACCGATTGAAAAAAAGAGGCAAACGACCCCGAGCGGTGCAGGAATGAAAAAATGAACAAGACGAAAACAATGCAAAAAGAATCCGGTTGGCGGTAGTGGGAGGCTGCATACGATTAGAGCGCTCCGAGCGGGATGCTGAGGAATTGCCGCACCGCGCGTATGCACCGGGATCATTCTTTGTGTGCGGACGATCACCATGATTGAGGAAAACCTTCAATGTTGAGAGGTGTTCTCGGTGCGAACTTATCGGCCTGAATTACAGTAATTGGTGGATTGGAATTTCTCACACCCAGTTCTATATGTAAAGCAATACACAATGCATTTTATAACAAACTAAAAATATGATGATGCCGAAATGATTAAATGCCGATAACTAACTCTTGTTTCCTTATGTTTTTCACATATTTCTATTTTAGAGATAATTCTTTGCGAAGTAGGTACAATTTACAGAAAATAGTTTTTGTTGCAGTGTAAACTACTGCTATAGCTCAATAAATAGTACACAGATCCGAAACCTAGGTGTCAACGCAATACACACAGCACATTGCACCATGAAGCCAGCCTGTACAGCACATAGATGCGTGTCCGATATCGAGCATCATAGCGGCAAAGGACCACCATTTTGGAGGCTTCCGCCAATCCACGACCCACGTTTCACCCCTCAAGGTTTTTTCACGCTTTTGCTATTCGAATGCATAAAAAATCGCCCTAGGGTAGGGCCCTCCCCCCGCTAGATCCGGGTGGGGGAGGGGGTGGCACTATGTTCTGTTAGCCCATGCTGCCGGCACATATAATCAATAATAGGAGCATAGCTAGCCGATAGTGGTGGGGCGCTTCGCTAGTTCTATGCAGTCGGTTTAATCTATTTTCAAAATCCCCGCGCCCGGCTTTGTAGGCGGCCATAATTATTGCTGGATAATCATCGCGATCCCGAAATATTAGCGGGAAATTAGCAGCCCGTGTCAGATGAACTGTGAAATTCGCATATAACATATGTGGATTACCTGCGTCACACACGAGTGTGTAACGAGCAACACAGACGGGGAGATGAGGAGAGATGGGAGATGGGAGATGTGTTGTAGATGGGAGATGGGATCGTGGCTCACGAGGGAAACCAGAGGCGATAACCCGTGGGGGGCAGCGAGGAAAATAACGGGGTTATAAAGTGGGTTTGAAACCCTACATAGATGTTTCATAAAAAGTTTGAAGGTTTTATTTTTACTATTGAGAAATGTGGTTATAACTAAAAATGCTACCATCAGTTTCTGAAATTTGACGTACCTGATATTCACGAAACTTCTCAGGGTAAATCGGTGAAATTGTTTCTATTCCAAACTCAATTTAGAATAAAAGCGCTATAGAACGAATCATATTCGTTAAAAATATAAACGAAATCGCAAGTTGGACGCAATATAGGAAATGAGTGTTATCCTTGGGAAGCCAAGGATATTTTTGTGAAATTTTAAACAACATCGGATGTAATTAAGGGCAGCTCATCATCAAAAATGGACTCCGGCGCGGGATAACAACAGTGCGAGAAATTATGAATTAAAAAGGTGTTACGTTTCCATTAAGTGGGAGTTTTTATCGCGATTCATCTCCCCTCGCAGCGAAAATATAATAAAGAAATGCAAAATTTCCCATTTCACAGGTATATCTGAGTTTTATTTCATTAGCGGCGCTCGCTGCCCCGTCCCAGGATTACTTCTCTAGACTTTCGCCGAGTTTTTGTAATTTCGAGAAGACGCCAAGACGTCGCGCGTCGTGATGATTTTCGCAATTATTCCATATTTTTTAAGATGGAGTGCATCACTAATCTTATAAAGAATGATTGCTTGGGGTATTTATATAAAAATAGTCATATAAAAAAATATTTGGTTGTATAATGTAAAACAAAATAAAAATAAATATAAGTTACAAAAAAGTTGGTTTTGAGAAATGTACATTTTTTGCGCACATAACACGAATTATTTTACAAAACTATATGATTAATGCATGATATAAGAACACTCCAAATTTACAACTAAGAAATGTAATGTTGTTAGGCTTAAAAACGCGATACCAATAGCACACCCAAGATCGGTTTTTGAGCGGTGCGGTGCAGGGCGAGCGAAAGGGTGAGTCGCGGCCCGGCTGGGGATGCTACTTGTGGACCGAACTGTACTTATGATGTGCTCTATATTCATTTCGATTTTTCATCGCAACCCTTCCCTTCCCATGAGTCATGCTAAGTCGCCGGGGCGGTCAGTGAGGGGTCCAGCCGAGGAGTAAAAAATCTTTACGAGCGAGAGCAATCCCAGGATGAGGAAGAATCTCAAATGTTAATGCGGTTTTTGTATGTAACCATTTTCATGGAAGTGTTTTCTATCACTGATTACTTTTCTAGATTCAAGGGAATTAAGGTTGTGTGTATTAATTATGGCTTATAAAAACTGTAGTTTAACATAATTATGTGACAGTAGACAGGTAATACTAATATTACGAGAATTTTAATACTTCCCTACACGTGTTAGTTATTTTTTCTCAACTAAACAATCTAGGACAATACTTAAGCATTCTCCGTCAATTTAAAAATGGTATATTTTGCTATATCCTTTTTAACTACAAATTATAACAGTGTTTCTACAAATAAATTAAATATAAGTGACCATTCGCGTTGTTGTCAAGTTTGAAATGAAACCTTGCATGATGAACCTATTCCCATAACTATACCGTAGTTTTTGATCGTTCATGAATTAATGTAATATTTGGAAGAATCAGGTCGACTTACAAACTTAAAACACAACTGCGGGTGGGTAAGATAAAAGCTAATTATTAGGTCTAAAATATTGGTTAAAAAAAACCAGACGCTTATTATTGTTTGTGAACTTATATCAACATTATTGTTCATTTAAGTAGTTTAGTTCACGGTCTGTTTTCTTTGCATTGTGAAATAATTAGTAGCAACAAATGCTTTTACAATATCGTAACGATTGTTTTTCTCTAGCAGGGAGGGCCGAGCAACGCATTGCAGACGCGGGATCGCATGATAGAGCGATACAGCGGCCTCTGTGCTGTGCGTGCGCTGAGAGATGGACGGTCTCATGATCGGATCCTCTATATCATACTCGGCCGCCAACGGTCACTTTTATCAATTTGGACGGCATTAACGTAATGTTACCAAAATTATTTATTCATTACAATAAAATGTGCCTTGGAAATCTCGAGGGAGAGGTGGTTTTGGATAGCGAAAGTCGTCTGGGAGTTTACATAAATGTTAATGTAAAATTGTGAAATAAAATGAATGATTAAAATCGCGGGTTTTTATTGTTAATATTAATGTAAATGTAGGAAAATGTATAGATTTTTGTATGTAAAAAATGTGAAAACAATGTTTAATTTAAACAGTTTTATGTTTAAAATTGTGATACAGTACATCTTTATGAAATGACACCTGAAGCACCTTACTGTTTGATGGAATAAGTTTGCTTGAAAATGCAAACCAAGCCCCTTATGCAAAAATTATTGATTTATCATTCTCTGAATTGTCCACAAAAATGTTTTTCTTTACAGAGTGGATCATAAATTCCTGTGAACCAATTAAAAGCCAGACATGTCATACCCACCCGTAAATTTTCCTTTTCAGTTATTATCAATATCTAACTTCATAAATGTATATAAAGCTAATTTTGTATACGGTTTTTACAATGTCACAAATTGAGATGGATTAAAACTATTGTAACTGTCCTAGATTTTAAATAGTGCAATGAAGTAAATTTGAACTTAGTTGTGTTTTTAGCAATCAAGTGAACGGCAATTTTAATTCCGCCAAACAAACGAGGTGTGAGATTGCGAGGGGTCCACGGACAGGACAGCTGCACAGCTGGCCAGGGCGTCCCCGAGCGTCGCGGCGCGGCGGCGGCGGACAACTCCGGGATTAGCCAGATTAGCAAGGCCTTTCATTACCTCCCTCTTTCGCGGCAATTTAAAAATTAGCCGCGGAAACCTTAGTTAAAAACTTGTTTTCACCGGCAAACTCCTGTTAACACATTTTTCAATTAGAGAGCCAATTTGTGATCCGATTCGTAGGTAAAAGAGGTGTCCGAAAAGTTCCCGGGAATTCAATTATAGGACGGAGTTTTGCTTTTAATTAATTAAAACTAAATTGTTCTATTGCATTCTGTCGGGGTTTAGAGTTGGATAAAAATTTAAAAGTTACAATTGGCGTATTTTTGTTTTGTTTAAGACTGATGAATATAAAATGTCTTGTTTTTATGATAAATTATATTGAAATTGAATACACGCGTAGGCCTACAGGCAAAAACGAATTTTCGTGATATTTTTGATCGATCCTACTAAATCACATACCAAAATCACTGTTATAGTAAACATTTAAGTAAAAATTCAGAAGAGAAACAATACTATTACTGTATTATATTATACGGGGTTCTATTATTATTTGCAACTAAGTTTCCCTTCTACCTTTAAACATGAAATTCGTCCCTTTGTAATTATCGAACTAGGGGTCATATGCTGCTTCGTAGCATTTAAGCCGTGCAATGTAACAGGCGTTTAATTTATTCTAAGTTGCGATTTATATAAAATGTTATATTTTGAACTGTCGTATGGCTGAATGTCTCTTGAATTAAGAAATACGGCATACAAAACATGAAAAGTAAACAAAGTTATAATAGCTATTGTAATAAAAACCTTAGCTATTGGCTAATTATAGTCAAGCGTATAATTTCCTAAAATATATCACTCCAACGGCCCCTCATTTATTTGCAAAGCCAATTTCATTTCCAGCAAGCAGCCGTTGCCCAATTGCCCCTGCGACACCCACTCACGTCACGTCAACACCTATGGCAAAACAAACTGGTTTGTGGCCACGCAGCAGGTGAGGTATCGGTGGGATCAGCTGTTTGGATTTAGCCGGCCCCCGGCACCGGAAACCCGAGTATCGGACTGGGATGTCAACGGCCGCTATCTGGCATCGAGCAATGAATCGTACACCAGGTGCCGCCACCTCCGTCGAGCAGATCGGAAAGAAAGGGTTTGTTCTGTAATTACTATCGGATACGGTAATTTATGCTGTCTTGGCGGCGCGGCAGGGAGAGCATGTGCCGAGGTGGAGGCCCGCAACGCGGCGCGGCGCTGGGGCATGGCGAGCAATGAGCATGCTGCACCGGCGCGACGAATCAACATCACGTATTGTGGAGGAACGGGTCTGGAGAGGTAACACAGAAAAGGTTTTGATAGTAAACTCTTAAGAGTTGGACGGGGATTTCTGAAATAAGCTAGTCCTCAAAGTAATCCTATTTGGAGTCTTCAGTTTAGAACGTAGTTCTAAGTTGTAATGAAAATAGCAAATTTATTTCTCATTTAGAAGTCCTGTTCAGACCTAGAGTATCACACTGAGTAAAAACAAATAAATCCCATTTGATATATGGTTGATTCTACTTCAATATTATTCATCGTTTATTTGTAAACTTGAACATTACCTAATGGTATTTTCACATAACGTATAAAAAACATATTCGAAAGTGAGAAAATTAAAAATAAGTAATCACATGGATTATTGACAATTTTTAAAGTACGGTATGTAATTTTTCAATTAATAGATTACTATCGGTTATAATAAATTCATGTGTAAATACAATGTATAGAGAAGACTTAACGGGAATCTAAAACTTTTATAAAATGTTGTATGAAAACTTCGCTGTAAGTTAGCTAACGAATTACTCGTAAATCCCTAACCCGACCAACAAACAAATGCTACCATCGAAAACTTTCCCAATTATTTAGCTTGCGGGATCACTAAAAATACAAGTTAACCGTGTACACCGCAAGCCTGCCGTAACGTGTACGGACGGCCGGAACGCGAACCGACAGTTTGGTCTAAAAAACAATGAAAAATGACGTCGAGACGGGGCGACCCGCACGACGCTGTTATTGACTTATTTTTGTTTCTATTGAAGTTGTAAAGAATAAATAAATGGGAGAAGAATGGCTGTTGGACACGCAGCGCGGCGGCGGCGGCGGCGCACGAAGCTGACGTCATTAATCTGAGGACGACCAATTACATTTGGAAAGCATGGGAGGACTGAGGCCTGCCTGCCTCCAACGGATTACTTCCTCGAGCCTGCCTTCTACTACTCTTGCTTTGCGGATTAAAGTTTTTCTTCTAAAAAATGAGACAATTTAAGGTACAATGATTTTTTGACAGGATTGCCAATTGTAACAATTCAAATTGGTTATATTTGAAAAGGAGACAGATTGTAGTCAATTTGCTCTTAGTGTCTACTAGTAATAGTTTTATGAGTTTTTGTAATGTTTTATTTCACCAACGAATAAAATGGGGTGAGTGTATTTTCTCTTCCATGGGACGTTTGTTAGTAAGTATGAATGATTTGTTCTGAATTTTCATCAAGTTATGTTAACAAAGAACAAAGATATTGATTGGTTTTGTTGGTAAGTATATATTCACACTGGGAACCATTTAAAATTTCTCGTTAGCAAACATACCTAAGCCAATGATATAACATTCTAAATTGTCTGTTTTTTATTGGTTTGGAACAGCTTTAATTTAAAACTTTTTTGAATTTGAAGGTTTATCAACAAAATATATTTTTGATTAGTGAGTGAGCGAAAGAATCTTATGAACACACTTCTTCACATTTCTTGATAAATGTCTAACAAAATCGTCAAGAAATATTACATTTTAAATAAAACATGAGTGATTGTTTCTACTAGATTTTCTGTTACAAGTTAAAATCCTATCATAAACAAAATATTTCATACAAATATTTATTGTTTACAGTGAAACGGATACTCATCTGGGATTATCAACTGAACAGTTGAGCCCAAGTAATTAATCATACATTATTTTATTGAAACCCCATAATTGCAACCTCTCAGTTTTGTCTGTGTTTGTAATTTATTTGGCGGCATGAAGTGCGTAGAAACAAGTCATATGCTGAAAGAGTCGTTCCTAAGTAAGATTTTGGGGAGGTGTTGAATAATGGAGGAACAGCAGATAAGGTACATAAATAAATGGCCGGCACGCAATTGGCCACCATTTGTAAAACCGCGCGCACTTAAGACCACCACGCCATCCCTCACCGTTACGGCACCGACCGGGAGAAATGCGAAGATTCATTCTACTTGAACTGCGGTCCTGCTTGTGGAAAAACTGGAACGACTATTGCTGTATGATGGCCAACGAAATACTTGGTTACTTATTCTGTAGAAAAAGGCCATTGAATACCCTTAAGTCTGATCAGTGCAATATAAGAAAATCCATTGAAGGGTTGTAAGAAAAAAGTTTTGTTAAAACAAAACTTGGTTATAGAGTCAATAAGTTCTTTAAGTCTTAAAATGGACTTAAAATGGATTTTAAGTAATAAAATGGCCTTAAATAAATGGATATTTTCATGGTAAGCTACATTTCTTGGGCATGTCAGATTATATTCTTTAATTGGTCAACTAACTTTAATTATTTATTAACACAGAAAAATAATATTATAATTGAATTTTTATATTTAAATAAAAAAAGTTAATATGAAAATCATCGTAAAACAAGTTAAATTAATGATATATTTGAGTTAAAAGTATTTTACACTGAAGCTAAATCACTTTGTCCAATTAGAATTACTAAATGAAAATACCTCATTTTTATTCAAAATAGTCACATCATTAGTGTATTTTATTTGATTACAATTATTTATTTAATTAAATTTAACACAAATTAATGTACTGGCAATGTAGGAAATAAAAATGGCTTATTAAAATATCAAACATTCTTGTTTAGTAATAGAATATCGTTTAAATTACGATTTTTCGTCGGAAAGTTTGTTTTATTCATATTCACCGTTTGAAACTTTGACTAGTAAAACGATTAATACAAGGTTAGATAATTAACCTACTTCGGTAGATCAAAGATCTTTCAGAAGTAGAATTCAAATTGAATCAGCTGCATGTTCCTCACGGATATTTTTACGCTGAAAGAATGACGTCTTCCCACATTTTAATTCCTCAGTGCTCAACGCTCGGCAGGCCCTATAATTATTTAGTGGTCTATCCGGGTGGTAATTTGACAGCCCCAGAAGGGAAAACAAGCCGCACACAAAAAAATTAAAGAAGGGTTGTGAAAATATATGGGTTTGACAGTCTGCGAGGGTTGGGGAGGGGGAGTTTCTTGCATCCCAAGTGCATCCGAAGGGCCGTTGGCAACTTCACACTTAGGTTTACACAAAACTCGATAATTTTGTAGTTAGAGTTCTAAACTAAGTTAGCAAACGTGGCGGATAAAAATATATTTTATTGCTAGCTTTCTTACTATTGTTCGGTGACTCAGAAGTAGTTACTTAATGGAAGTGCTAAAATGATAGAAAACCTAAAACTATGCTTTGAAGATTATGATTAAGTTTTGGATAAATTTCGATTAGTGTGGACAAATAACAAAAATATTTACTATGTATTTATATAATAGTAAAATATTGCTGGACGCATATCAACACTAATCTAAAAAGTTTTTCGCGATTTTTCTGTTCAATATTAACTTAATACAAAAAATTATTGTTGAATACTGATGTACATACGTTCGGAGAGTAACCCCGTTTTGTGACAAAATAAACATCCTTGTACTGTATAAAAATACTTAAGGATATCACAGGTGATAATTTACTTGGCTAAATCATCAACAAAGTCCTAAAGCATATCTTTCAGTTTGTACAGAAAAACAATTTTCATCACACTGTACGGGAAACAGCAATATTCATCACCAGCTGAGAGTGTAGAAAACCCGTTTTCCCTCTCTAGAGAGGGAAAATCAGCTGTTGATTTTCCCACACTAGTAATTAGCTATGATTACTGACACAAGTAGCGCTAGCAGTGCTAAGAGTATATTATTCCCTAAATCAGCTGTTCTCAATAATGTAATCAGCTGTGTAAAACAGAATCACTGTTTTCATTGTACTGCGGAAATCAATTGAGCATCCATAGGTGGTTTCTTAAACTTGTATTATTTAATTAATTACTATTATTAATTATCTACAGTGTGATGAAAAATATCGTTCATAACTCGAGTAGAAAGTGTTATTCCGTGCCTTGATCGAAATTCCGCGCTCGGCTAAAGCCTCGCGCGTAAACTCGATCTCGGCCCGGAAAAGACACTTTCCACTCTTGTTATGAAATATACTATAGTTTCCAAAGAGAGTAGATTTCTTCAACCCTAAATGTAATATTTAAGTTCTTTGTTTAGTAGTTCGTTTACTACCAAGTGTAACACGTTGGGTTAACTTTTATAAAACAAATTTGCAAACGAATTCAATTCAAATTAACTACTGTGGAAAAATATTCTTTAAACGTATCAACATTGTTACGAGTATTTAACGAATACCGTGAACAATTAAGAATTTATTACGTTCATTACAAAATTGACCGGTTACAAACAACAACTATTTTTTTAATTTCACTAATTAAATAAACATCATTGATACATATTTCGCTATAATTTCAGCAAACTGAAAACTCGATCTTGTTGTGGGGTTTGTCCGTTTAATCTCTACCAATTTTATCCCACCGGAAACCTGACGTCGAGAACATCAATTTGTCCTTCCCTCCGGAACCGATCCAGTTGTGTGGTGGTGTAGGCACGTACCTTGGTGGTGTGCGTCCTAAGGCTGGACTCGGTGGCGAAGCCCTTGCCGCAGATGGTGCAGTGGAAGGGTCGGTTCTTGGCCCTCTCGACCTGGGCGTCGTGGTTCCTCAGGTGCTGCTGCAGGTTGGACAGTTGGATGAAGGCTCGTCCGCACTCGGCCAGGTGACACCGGTACGGCCGCTCGCCTGCACAGGACACAACCAGTTGGTGAAAAACAAGTAAAAGTAGGGTTTGTTGGCTATACTAAATATATTACAGTTGATCTAGGTGGCAATAAGAGTCTAGGTACTAGTTGCTACTGTGAAACTTTAAAACTGAAATTGTTAACACACGATTCAGTAAATGAGTCTGTGTTGTGAATTACTCTCCCACTTCGTTCCTCAACAAGTTGAAAGTCAGAAAGCTTACTGAAGTAAAAGTACCCTAACTCACAAAAACTGTATAACAAAGTAATAAAGGACATACAGTTCTTGTATGTTTAATAAACTCTGGTGTTACTTAAAAATAATATTTATGTGTAGAGCACTAAATGAACACTAAATTACATTAGGTACGCCATTTGTGGCAGTGAAAATCTATAGAAAATGCGTTCATAGTATCATTTGATTTATTTAATCAATTTGGAATACTTCAAGGTTCAAGGAGTTCTAGTAATACTTTATATCCAAAGAAAGAAGGAATAAGAAAATTAATTTATTCTACGTTCACTATTTTTTAAGAACAAAAGCTAAAATAACTATTGGGATTACTACATACATCATACAGTACGGTAGCCTCCACTTTATGATGATATTTAAAAAAAAATATACAATTATGCATATAGCGTACAACCTTAGTGATTTTACTCTTGCCATAAATAACAGTCAAGTTAGTACTGTCATCAGGTTTCAGTGGAGAAGAAATATTAAGTACTGTTTACTGTAATATATGCAATAAGACATTAACATCCCTCCAACCAAACTGACAAATGGATAAGTCATACAATATCATTTAAAAATATTTTCTGTTGAAAATGAAAGTGGATCAAAATGAAAACTTTCTAAAGCAAACATTTTGCCCACCTCTCCGATCACAATCCAATTAAAAAAGGAAACTCTCCACCAGTAAAAACAAATGAAAATCAAATAACGATTGATGACTGTTTGCACGAATATTAGCCACAAGGGAGGAAAAATGTTTCTCCATGATTTTTCCCATTCGATCACAGGAGGAACGGTTCTTGAGACAGTAGGGTGGGTTGCGGGGGTGCGCTCCTGCGCTCCGTGCGCGTCCGGGCGTCTGTTGTCAGTGTGTCATTAAGATTGACATAACCTAATCGTCTATAGCACACGGCACAACAGCCTAGGCCTACATAAGACCTACTTACAGCGCAATTGACGGCTGCATAGGTGTTAACTCTGTCACATGTATTATACACGGGCTCCGGTCTAATATATTGCCGTGTCGTTCGTCCACTCGTATGTGTAGTGTCTGTCTTGGGAGTTGAGAGGGACAAGAAGTCGATGCGGGTGATAAGGAGTACCCAATGGTCTGAGCAAAAAGTACGTCTACTGCCCTTCAAAACTTGGCTCAAATGTTTCGCAATTATTGAATTTAATGCATGTTAAGTAGATGGAGGAACTATTAAACTTATTCTACATTTAGCTCTCTGTAAATACGGCATTGCAAAACACCAGTTCACATTGCCCTTCCTAAAAAACAGCTTTACACATAGTAAATCTTTAAAAATACGCAGTAGGCCTGCTCTTAAACAAAAATCTCCTAATTTAAAGGTTGTTTTGGAAAAATGTTATACACAAAGTTTTTCAACGAACTTTTTGTTAAACGAAGAGCGTTTAAAATGCTACCAGACATGCAAATACGTACACTACTAAAATCTCACCAACGTCATTCACGACAGAGAAAATGAAACGGGCAGTTTTATCCTGTAGGCAATTCCAGTTGACAAAACTGCCAGCCATATAGCCATGGGGATCCCAACTGACTATTTCACCGAGTGGGCAAAATTATAATAATGAAAAACCGGGTGATAAACTAAAATATTCATAGTTGCGCACTTCCTGCTCTGTCCGGCCCGCACCGTTTCCTTCGCATCGCTTTGTTTACATGCGGAGTAAGCGGAATTTTTAAAACGAATTGCGAACCTGGATGCAACGGCGGCCATTATAAATAATTGGTGTGTTGTGTGTGCAATAGAGCAGCCGGCATGTGCGTGGCCCTGCACTAGGCTATTGATTATAGGGCGTCCACATCAAATAGGGATGAGGGCCGGCCCTATTTACATGCAACACCCTATCTAGCATCCTAGCTGACCGGCGCAACTGCTGTTTTACAATTATTCTATTGTTTGTCACATTTTGTACAGAGGAAAGCATGTACATTTTTAGCTTTTTATATGTTGATGAGTTCAGTGACTGCTGTTTTCTGTAGTCTACTATGTTGATGATGTGAAATTTGGGGTTGAATCCAAACGGTTACTACTCAAAACGTACTTACATTAAAAATAAGAACAAAAACCTATTGTGAAACAAATTGAAAGGCTTATTTTAAGTTAAAGTTATTAAAGCGACCAAAGAGTTAAAGGAAAGAGTTTACTGTTTACTGAAAGGTAGCGCGTTGTGCATAAAATAACATGCAACAAAAACAAACCAACCCCACACTAAAGACTATGCAGATATCTACAGTATTCATCTATGAATAGTGTAAATGTTCAAATAGAATTTGAAAAAATCGCATAAAAAGTTTAAAAACTGTTAATTTTGGATACGAATATGAGACTTTTTCCACCATATTATTAGTTTCCACTTTTGTGTCTGAAATTATCTCTTTGCATTTCCAGCAATCCAGCGAGCACAATGAAAAACACAAATTAACACATGTTGTCGAAACGGCATGTATTTGATTTACTGGAGCGCGGGCGGCAATTTTGGACACAATAGTAAATTTTAATTTCACGACAATGGCCGGTTTCACACGCATTACAGGGCCGGAAGTAGTGATTACATGTTGCTGCCTTGGTTCACTTCCGATAGCGCCCGACGATGGACGCCGAGATGCGGCTTACATTCTGAGGCACATTAAAAGCCTTTGTTTTGGCTGTTTTCATCACGGAGGAAGAGAACTGGGATGGGGATTTGGAAGAAAATTTTGTGTAAAATCATTGATAAGTGGTCATCCCGGTATCTTATGAAGGATATATCAACAATAAGGATCTACAATAATATCGCCAAAGAAGTCAAAATCGTTTCACTTGAGAGAGATCAATATTATTGTTTGAAAAGTATTTACATTATTTAGGACTAGGGGTATTAATGATTTTTATAAGGAAACATCTTATACTTCCTTGTTTAGGTAGTTTTAAGTAAATAGAAAAAGAAAATATACTAGCCTACACAAAGTTTGAGTTTTATTTTAAAACAAAGCAACAAAACAGTTAAAAATTTGGTTTTATATGTTTACAACACATCTGTACAAAAATCAACAAATACATCATAAATAAGTTATAATAAAACTATAGAAAATATTCAGCTTGTTTGTAACGTCTATTTGTTAATTTTAACCAATCGAATACAAAGTTGGTTCCATTTAAGAGGCGTTAAAATTATAAGAGACGTAATTTTTAATTTAAAAGCTATTAAAATACATATAATTACACATAATTGTCAAATAGTCAAACAATATTCGCCAAACATAGCAACATTAAAGCAACGAACACAAACCCCTGCAGTAGTCCGCGACACACAGCGAGTTCCCATACTGGCGCGTCAACCCTCCATATAAAAACAGAACCGTAATAACTGTACAAAGTAAGGTTGCTCTTCAAATTAGCATAACGCGTTTTAAAACAAAGGAATATTAATTCGTACTCGAACAAAATATCCTTTCTCCGCACGGTGTAAAAAATAGACACGTAGAAACAAAAGAGCTTCCTTGCCACCTTTGTCTTAGCGCACATTTGCATCTGAATAATCATATTATTTAATTTCCACATATCCAGCTTCCTTCTTTTCGCTTTTTTCTAGACGATGCAACCCCTTGTAACGTACGGGGAGAGCCGGATGTGGGTTTGTTAAACATCCTCCAGTTATAAGATTGTTTCAGACTTTAATTCAGAGAGGAATTATTTTTTGTCATGGTCCTGCGAATAGTTTTGAAAAGTATTACACCCTTTTGTGTTCATGAGTTTTTAAAATATGTGTCTTTCATCATCCCAGATTTCAATTTTGTTCTCGATTCTTCATGAATCAAATCACTTATTTGAGTTCCTTTTTTAAATTTAAATATTAAATATATTTTTAATTTTATCTTTTGAACATTTTTCAATGGCCATAAAAACATTAATTTTTTGTTGTTAATACATAAATATTTTAAAATTTAGAATAAATTTAAATTTTTCCATTAAACAAATTAGATACGATTTCAATCACTGTTTAAAAGCTGGGGAGGACCTTTTATTGAGAAAGAAGGGTCAAAATTGACTGGTGGGCCATTGATGGCTTTGGGGTGGCAGCAAAATCTCCCGAAGATGGGCTCCTTTTATAAATGGGGCGTTAAAGCCGTTAAAAATGCGAGGTAGTTAGTGGTGAATATTTTTCCGTCCCAAGCAATCACCATTTAGGCCCCAGACGTGATATTGTTAACTTGCGGTGGCGAACGCTCTTACAGCGAATTATTACTCCATTATTTTAATTACATTTTCTTATATTCCGTTTTACAATTTCATAAGATTTCTGCAGCCTAAAAACATTTACATTTACTCACTTTACTTACGGTGAACTATATTTATCGCTAACTACGAAACTATCAATTAAGCATAACCAGGTAAAATTGTTAAATAGTATATCTCTATAAAGGTTGTTTTGTGTATTTTACATAAATGCAAAAATGGAGAAAACCATATTTGAGGGTGCGTAATTTATTGGTTAACTTAAGATGTCAAATAATTCAATAAAATGAGCTACTATATTTTGGAATATCATATAAAAAAAATTAAAAAGCGGTTTGAAAATATTGAACTAAGTGATGGGTGTATTACACGTGATGTAATTTATATGTATCTTGAGTAGGCCTTAAATTTAATAATTTGAAATATCAAACTAATAAGACGGCTTGGGAAAGAAATTACATTTTAAGTCGATGAAACTTGGCACTTGAGTTTTGAGAGGCGGACGGCAATTCTTTGCTCCCTCGCCAGAAAAACACGGACTCGAGTTATTCGAAAGAATTTTTAATAAGTATTTCCGAAAGAAATGTTTTAAAGGTTGTAACCCTTCCACTTTGTTTTGCGGATACTTTTTAGCTAATATCGGCAAATTCCTTTGCTTTAAAACTTCAAACTGCTTAGTGTGAAAATAAATTTAGGTTATTAGACAAAAATTACAGACTTCTTTATGTATACCTTACTAACGAATTCTCCGCGGTTTATTAAAGTACTTATTTATAAAAATTTTAGGACTATGATTCATAACTTGATAGTTCAGAAAATAATTTATTTTGCGATGATGCGATATAATTTTTTTAACTAAATGCACAGTGATTAAAAATCTAACACTTTCCCACGAAACTAACGGGGCATGCAGAACGAACGTGAGACCTAACGCACAAAAGAGATCAACAGAAACAAAACCCTTTTGTTTTAACGGGTAACCCCTAGTCGAGCTACATATGTTGAAGTGCAGCAAAAAGTCTTAATTGAAAATACGAAAGACAAAAGACATCCCCTGTGGGCTGGGGTCATCTTGGCGGATGTGCAGAGAAGCGCGGGGTGGCGGAACCAGTTTGGGGACGGGCAGGAGGTTAATCCTTCAGGAGGGTCCTAATGATAATAAACCATCAAGGTACCGAGCATGAATAAGGAGTTGTATTTTTGTTCCTGGATTTGTTACACCTGACTCATTCAGTCAAGATAACCAAACAACGAGAAATTGAGAGCCAACATTTCCGATTATTGGGAGCAATCTTAATAGAGATTACCATGTTTGACCTGTAGATTAAATTTAGCCTAGATTAAACTTAATATGCACGAATAAAAATCAATTTACATATCCTGTAAACTGGCAGTTTTTACTGAGATATAGTGAATTTTAAAACCCCACAATTATAATAGGGGTTTTTTTAAGTAAATACTTAATGATATTAAAGTGTTTAAATTTAAGATACCTACAATTTAAATGTTTATATAGGTTTTTAAATATTTTATTTCAAGTAAAAGATTAACAAACTTGATTGTTTTATATTTAGCTAAACAAAACATCTAATCAGTTACAACAATTTAAATTCATTTAGTCTTTATACATCTTTAACATATTCAGGTTTATTTATTTGGATAAACTACCATTATATTGTTTTTTTCATACATTAAAATATACAATACGAGGTGCTATGTCTGCTTTCGCCACTTAACGTGTTTTCGACGGTTATACTTTAATGGAATAATGTTTCAAACGGGACACAAAATATCCTCAGTATAGAAAAAGTTGGAATAACAAGGCGGCGCCGGCGTAGGACTGGCACGAGACAAACAAAGAGGAGAAAACATACCGGCAATCAAACGTCACAAAAACCGCCTGGCCGCCATAAAGTATTCAAAGCACACCGCGCATTACATATATGGAAGATATGAACATACATTAGGAGGTGTCCAAGAATGGAGGTGGGCGACTTAACGAGACTTCCGGGAGTGGAAAATAGAAGACCGGTGGCCTAGGTGATCACTAGAGCCCGGCTGGACTCAAGAGAGGTTCTGTAAGTGGTTGAAAATAGGAGACCGGTGGCCTAGGTGCCTACGAGGGCCCGGCTGGAGGCAAGAGAGGTTCTGTCAGGGGCTGAAAATAGAAGACCGGTGGCCTAGGTGATCACTAGAGGCCGGCTGGAGGCAAGAGAGGTTCTGTCAGTGGTTGATAATAGGAGACCGGTGGCCTAGGTGCCTACGAGGGCTCGGCTGGAGGCAAGAGAGGTTCTGTCAGTGGTTGAAAATAGGAGACCGGTGGCCTAGGTGCCTACGAGGGCCCGACTGGAGGCAAGAGAGGTTCTGTCAGGGGCTGAAAATAGAAGACCGGTAGTCTAGGTTACTACGAGAGCTCTGCTGGAGGCAAGAGACGTTTTGTCAGTGGTTGAAAATAGAAGACATGAGGCCAAGATATCCACTAGGACCCGGTTGGAGACAAAAGATGTTCTGCCAGGAGTCGGAAACGGGAGGCCTGTGGCCTGGGTAAATGTGAGGGCCCGGTTGGAGGCAAAAGAGGTTCTGCCAGGAGTCGAAAACGGGAGGCCTGTGGCCTGGGTAAAGGTGAGGACCCGGCTAGAGGCAGGAGAGGTTATGCCAGGAGTTGGAAACGGGAGGAATGTGGCCTAGGTAAACATGAGTTCCCAGCTGGAGGCAAGAGAGGTTCTGTCAGTGGTTGAAAATAGGAGACATGAGGAAAATATTTCCACTAGTACCCGGTTGGAGGCAAAAGATGTTCTGCCAGAAGTCGGAAACGGGAGGCTTGTGACCTGGGTAAATATGAGGGCCCCACTGGACGCAAGAGAGGTTCTGCCAGAGATAGGCGGAGAAAAAAAGACAAGGGATCAAAGGCGGAATAAAAAAAGGAACCATCCTACTTCCTAAGAAAATTTATTCGAAGGCATATAAAGCCCCGATAACTTGATACGATTTTGAATTAGACCTTGTCGAGTTTGTGAATTTTGAGTTGTCAGTTGTAGGGAAGGGTTGTTCTTTGGAGTGTCGAGCTATTCGGAGTCGAGAAATAATATTTCACTGCGCATTCAATCGGTTCAAAAAATGGCAAAAATTATTATCATGCATAAAACAAAAACAAGGAAGTGATTCATGCGATAGTGTAACAATATAAGAGATAATATAGGTTTGTGGGGATCTCCGGGTTGTAACTAATTGATCTTTTTTCTTTTTTTCTTCAAATAGTGAATAAAATGTCAACATACATATACGTAGACGTATAGTGTTGAGGAAACATTACAGAGAAATAGAAACACATGAAATGTTTACGGATATCTCTGAAAGATATTTTACACTGCGTGCAACACAGTTTCGGGAATCCATTATGGGATGTTCGGTTTAAGAGGTAAAAAAGAAAGGTGCTACGGCAGTGCTGCTATTTAAGTGATAAGAAGTGCCAGATATATTCGTAATGAGTTTATCTTCGGCTTTAGAGTCTTTTTATGACCGAGTCCCCGTCATCTTACTCATTGAAGCTCATGGCCAACTCTTTGTCTGTCTTCCGCCTTTTTATCGTTTTACACTTGTTTTTGCCGGTTGTAATTCTTCAACAGACACCACCCCGTGTTTCCACTCTGATTCTTCACGTTTTATCTGAGGTTTAATTGACTGAAGTTTATAGAGAGTTTATGATTTGTGTGGAATGGTGTTCTTTTTTAAGGCTATGTGGCACCTTTTAGTGCATTTATGATGGTTAAGTGAAATTTTCTTTTAGTTTTTTCCACTCTTTTATGAGGGAAATGGATTCTTTATCTACAGGGAGATAATAAAATTACAGTATTAAACGTGTTAAACTTTCTTTTCGATTAGTGCTACCTTTATGTTAGGGGTAGATGGTATTATCGTACATTAATTCATTTAACAAATGTATAATGCTGATGTTATTAAGAAAAACCTCTTATATGAGATAAAATCAAATACCTCATCTGCTTTTTTTGCAAATTGAACATTTACAATCTAATGGCAAAATAACCCCAATATCAAATAGTGCATTCCGTTTGGGACGCCGCTTATTCCGTGTTCGTATGATTGAGAAATCAATTATTATAATCCACGGTGTTTTTCTCCCGGTTGCCATGGTATCATGGTACACCATGGGTATGGGGGGTGCGGGGTCGGTACCCCCCCCCCCCCCACCGAACATACAGGGGGGAGGGGGAGTGACTGATGCAGGCCCCAGCTGCATGTGTGACGGTGGCCATTTAGGCTTAGTTTGTATTATTTAATGATAGTTCCAAAAACGTGGTGGCAACTATTGAACCCAGCGCGAGTGCTGGACGGGGGGGGGCGGGGATAGTGGACCAATGGCGTTGTCGCCTAGGCTTACGGTAATTGCACAACCGGCCGCCACTGCTACCAACTACTTCAATTAATTTACATAGATTATTTACATATAATTGCGAGTCGTTATTCAACCATGGCGAGTCAAAATTGAATTTGCTTCGTATTAAAATTAGTCGACAACTATGTTAGTTAATTAAAAGTATGTTTATTTTTGTCATTGAAAATATTTTGGATGTTAGCTAAGCCTCAAAGTTCAAAAAGCTTTAATTTTTGTGTTCGAAAACATACAATAGTGAAAAAGATGTGTGATTACGCAATGTATGTTTTCCACATTCAAACGTAGGCTATTGTAAAGTGTGGGGTTGGTTATTAGTTACAACGGTACTATAGGCATTACTTGCAAAACCTCTAATAAATGTCTAGGAACTATGAAGAATGAAATTCATATTTTATGAACATTTTAATAACAAATTATTGCGAAGATAATAATTCTACATAACTATAGACCTACTAAGATTAAAAGTAAATTTATTTCTTCGTTACAGTAAAAATATATACTAAATTACTAAAATTGGTAGTAATTACAATAAGTTTTAATATTAGGGTCTATATAATTTAGGCAACACTTATCGATGTTCATTGCAACATTATTTAGGATTTTTATTTAATAAAAACACAAATAAAATTATACTTTTTACAATAATTTATTTGTATATTAAATCAATAATAAACAAAGAAGACAAAATAATGGTCAACCAAGACAATGTTTGTAGTTAAGCCCTTTCAACATAGTTAATTAAGAAAACTGCTAGAATTATTTTTATATTTTAACTGTAGATTTTCAAAAGAATTTTCTTCAAGGATCAAACGAAATTATGTTTCAACAAACATATAAGAAAAGAATCACACGCAGAAGTTTTCTTGATCATAGAAACAAAACATGAGCAGAGTCGGGGTTTTGAGGGGGTGTAGAGGAGGGGGTACTCAAACCCCGCCCATGTATTCAATTGAAGCCGCACCACAAGCACGCACATACAGGCACACGACACACGCACACAGACACACAAAGACACACATGTGCGGCGTGCATGCAGGGGAGGGCCAAAGTGCATCCAGTATTGCAATTTCCCACCCCCCGCTGCATAATTATGTGAACCACCTCCCGCCGCCCGGCGGCCAATGAGAGCCCAGCAAACTGGCCATGTTTCCTGATTATGCTACGCAGCACAACATAATATATCGACGCTCAATTGTTGCTGCCAATTTATGTTGCTCCCTTCACCGAAAATGTTAATCCCTTTCTATCGATCGCTAGAGCTATGACTAGGCCGGTCCGGTCACGTGATAGAAGAAGGAGGAAAAGTTAAAAAAAATTATGATTTTTTTTTTAAATCGAGATACTTAACTTAGCTGATTTGTGTTTTTTAATTATATAACATACATATTCTATCTGACATTATAGACGGTAATTAAAAAATAGCGCCCTTAACCTCGTTGGCATTATCTAATCTAAAGCTAGTATTTTACTGCTGCATATGCATCCACATGAGGAAAATCTACTTCTGTATAACTGCAATGATGTAACAACAGATGAATTCAAATGACAAAAAATAAACGATTTTTGAACTCAGATAACTTAATAGTGAGCATGTGTGTGAACTTTACCCCGTAATTGCAGGATAAACCAAAGTGATAACTATATTTTTAGAATTTTTTCCATAAACAATTTTTTAATAGAATTTTTTTTTTGAAAGAAGATGCTAACACAAAATATTCTAAGCTCTAAACATCTTGTGGCAGACTTACACTGGAGCCAAATAAAACCACCCTCTCAACAAAAGGGTTGTTTGACCGTTCCTCTCTCTAAGGAGGAACAAAACCGATTCTTGACCCGGAACAAAAGGACTGCAAGACATTGAGAAAGACTTAAGAACATCTTAGAGGGGCCTAGATAATATTATCAGCACTTGAAAAATTTCGATAAAGAATCCGGAAATGACAAGTTGAACAATGGGAAAGTGATCGCAAAACTTTTTTGACCTTCACATTTTATATGGTACCACTGTTGTTAGCCGCATTTATCTTCAGAACAATATGATTTTAATAACGTATCTTATCAGTAAGGTATTTTTGCTAATCAGTAAAAAATGATAGTCACTTCACATTATTATTAGTCACTTCGTATTATTATTGCAAGGAACAACTTAGCGTCTTAATAGGCTAATTGCTGCAATTCAGTTTAAATGAAATATTAATTATAACAATTATGTCAATTTTATTAAACGTTAACGAAACCATGAGAGAGTTGTATTTCATTATTATACCGGGTGTTCATAAAGTCTTGCCCTGATTTGATAGCTTTGCTGTACAGAAACCATTAGATCCACGCGCAACTTACATTGCTTCTTTTGAAGAGAATTTAATCTAGTTTTTTTTTTATATATATTAAGCTGGCAACACCTTTGTTTAGTCTAGTTGTTTGACAACAATGCAGTTTTCTTAAATTCGGTACAAAAGCAAATCAGAAATGGTTAGCCTCCAGAAGAAGTAACAGTGTGTCCTATGGTTCTATGAAACCCAGTCCCCCATTACCGGTACTGTCTAAAGACTTTATGTGCGAAAGTTCAGAACACCTGCACCTGATGTAAAGAGTATCGAGAGGTGGTATCCATATTTTTGTGACAGGGGCAGTGTGTGTGACAAGAAACGAACTTGACGCCCGCGCATCACTGAAGTCACTGTGGATTGGGAGTGATGGCTCGACTGAATTGCCTCCTCGGTCACCAGACTTTACTCCTCTGGACTTTTTTATGTGAGAGTTTGTCAAAGACGTAGTGTGTTCTACCCCAGTTCTCGATTTAGAGTCACTAAGAGAGAGAATAAGAAATGCAGTGCAGTCTGATACTCATTAAATGTTAATAAAAATATGGGAAAATAGAAAAAGTCGCCTAGAATATTTACAGGCAACCCAAGGCGACACATAGAATTTTATTGAGTTTGAATATATGTAAATAAAACTTGAGAAATCACTTGTTAAAACTGTAAATAAAACATTATTCTACCATCATTTGTTTTCATGCTATTCGATTTCTTTATCAGGGCAAGACTTTATGAACACCCGGTATTTGTTGGCATAATGTTTTTTTTAATATTTTTTATCGTACACACTAATATGTAATAACATTTTAAAATTAATTGGTCAGTCGCAAAGCCAAGTCCACTCACAATTTCATTAACATACATTTCTATTATTATTTAAGTCATATTGTGAAATTTATACAGTTTTTGTCTTTTGCCATTTTTTCATATAAATTTAGGGATTACTTTTAAAGGTGTTTTAAGTTTGACGATGAAAAATTTTAAATTTTGTTAAATCGATGAAATTAATATAAAATCTTATTACATTTTTTATGTACTAATTTTGACACGTTAAGGTGCAGATGGTTAACAATTTATTTAAAATTCAACTTACAATTGACCTTTTTATTCTAAAAATTTTGAGAGGTAACCAATTTACTATGGTATAAATTAAATAATAAAATGTAAGGAATATTTTTATGAAAATAAGAAATTTTTACGAGTGTTGATAAACCGAATCGCAATTCAGGACCAGGAACTGCTGTAACGTGCAAGAAGGCGCCTCCACTGCGGGCGGCCGCGATAATAGACCTGTACACTGTGGGCTAGCCAAACACTAAACATTTCCGGGGCCTAGACCTAAATCAAATTTCAGCACTTCCTGTGTTTCGGGTGCGTGAGTGCCGTGGCGTGTGCCCCCCCCCCCCCTCCTCAAAACACGACCTCAACAAGCTGTTGATGCCCCAATTAGCCCCGCCGTTCGTTTTTTCACTCTCTCTCGCGTTTTATTTCACAATTAATTTCTCGTTTACACCTCTCGCTGACCGGGATTTTAACTGCTGCTATTCTCGAGTGATATTTCTGTTGTAAAATATTGAATCAGCTCTAGTGGACAGTTTAGTTTGTCTTGCATTTAATGTTTATGTTATTTGAATTTTAATTATGACAATTTATAATCTACATATAGCGATTAAAATATTGTACGATTACAATGAAAATTGAAAATGAAAATTAGTAGAAATTTATTTTGTACAAACCTTATTTTAGAATTTATAAATCAATTAAAATTATTAAAACTAATTTCACTGATAATATTTAAATTTTTCTGATCTTAATTTAATTATATGGATATCAGTGTGGTTGTACTATTTCGATCATATATAGTGATGCTTATTTTGATTTTTAAAACTAGCCTGAAACTCGTACACTAAATAAAATAAAATAACAAACGTAAAATGAACATTTATTAAGTTAAGTATTTAGTACAAATAGAACTGGGATCATTGGTTGAATAAAAACAATATCTCATAACAAAAAATACAAAAAAATAAAATAACTTTTTGATTTACCTCTTTTTATTAAATTGCCATAGCATGCGTCTACCCCTGATTCATCCCCTTGCTGTAAATATCAGAAAACATTGAAGCAGGAGGAAATAAACACCAAGAACAAGTTTGACAGGTTATAAAATAAAAAGCCGTAGACGGACGCGTGTCCCGTGTATAGCGTGTGGCATAACATGCTATCGGGGCCGTGGCATCCCCCCTTGGAATAACCGATGCTCCTTCCGTAAAAAGGGGAAGAATATTTCATCCAGTAAATCTCTCCTAATGACATCCTTTTTTGAAGAGGGAAAAATGGGACTAAAATTATAGCGGGGGAAGAATAAGCTCGACCAATCAGCGTTCTTTTTTAAGAACGCCCTCCCCCAAGTTGAATTATTGCCGATTGTCATGTTCAACCTACCTTCGATGAAGAGGAAAAATCAAGCCATGATTTCAAACTGACAATGTAATTTGTAATGGACGGACTGGTTTTCTTTATTGGATTGTCTTGGGTTAGTACATTTATTTTTTATTTCACTAATAAGAAATCCATAAAAAGAACAATGTGTTAATTTTCATTTCCAGAATTTACGAATTATTAATATGGCTCTAAGAGACTATTGATGTGGAATTTAAGACATCAGATTCAGAAGTTGATCAGGGATTTATACAAAATATGAGAAAATGGGTGATGTCGAATTGGGCTCAAGGTATGTTATGGTCGTAAGATACGGTTGAATGGGGGCCCATGGTCAGTACGTAGGCAGTGTCGGATCGGGCCTAGTACCTCTACAATCATGCCCTACAATTGTCAAACATCTATTTTAGACTATCGAAATATCTCATTTTTAAATATATATAAATAGTCGTGTGATAAAAATTGAAATAAAAAAAAAAATAAATAAAAAAGAACTGCCTGGCCACAAAGAAGTTCAGCATAGGCCTACTATTATTGACGGTTGAAACATTTCATTTTTATAAAAATATAAATAGATGTCTGATAATTTAAGGCAAACAACAAAATATACGTATAGTAAAAAAATTTAAAAAATACAAGGTCCCAAAAACCGCTCCTTAGATTTTCCCACCGTCCTGTGTATTGGTCGGAACGTAGGGTTAAAATGTACAGCTACCATACTTCAACTGTAGTATCCGTATTAGCATGACTGCATTATGTTTATTATTTTGTATCAAGAGCTTACAAAATTTAATTTTAATTTTAATAAATAAAATATTAAATATTTTAATAATTTTAATTTTAAATTATATAATTTAATTATATAATTAAATTATATAATTAAAACCCGTGTTTTAATTTTAATTAATTTAATTTTAAGTTTATGTTTTTAAGTTGTTTGTATATTTTGTTTATTTTGCATGTTAGTTGTTTTGTATAATTTATTTCCTCAAGCTGGTTGATGTTAAAGTGAAAAATGTAATAAGCTATGAAAAAATTTAATTTAATGTTTCCTTATGTAAGTTTAATTATGCTACAATGTTATTGGAGAAAAGTCTGTTTTGTAGCTATTGAAAATAAATAAATAAATAAAACTAACGATAAATTTTGCCCGACTGACTAGGGGCCCAATTCAACCCCGATCCTTCGAGTGTTGACGGTATTACACCTGGAAATTTTTTGACTGAGGGCCCAGTTCAAACGTGTCCGAGAAAATTACTCTAAGATACTAAAAAAACTTAATTTGAGAACTAATTTATATTATTTAGTTGCACAAAAACTTTTAGGCAATAATGGGACAATAAATATAAAAATGAATTTAACCACCCAACATTTTTTATATCAGAAAAACTTACAGACTCAGATATAAAGACAAGTTAATTCATAAAACCAAGTTGTTTACGGCGTTGGCCGGAGCTTGTTGTTTATTAGTGAGGCTGCAACAATGTACGGCAGAGACGCCAAGTTAAGAAATTAAAGGGTCGCCGCGACCAAAATTACTCGAGGAAAAGAAATACTTCACAGACTTTTTCCCCCGTTCCAATCGGTTAAACCCATTATTAGGGGAAATCCTATTGTTAAGTAATAATAAAATGAACAAGACTGGAAATTGGCTTAAGAAAACTGAGTTAGAAAAAATTCCAAAAGTCGGCGAAATGAAAGGAAGTGAGCAAGGGTCTCCCCCTGAAAAAGAGTTGAAAGAGTTCCTCCCCTCTGAATGAATCCCTTTGGTCAGTGGAACGACATAACAATATTAAATTTAATGTTGAGGAATCCTTTTAGTACATGGGCCTCAGATAAGAAGAAGTAACTGTTACAGTAAGTAAGTTTTAGTTTTACAATGATAAAATTTTTTTGAGATGTAAAATACGCAATGTGTGAGTTGAAATAATGTTAAAAGCTGGATTATTTTATTAATTAAATATGTAATATAAAAATAAGGACAACATAAAATTTATATATTAAAGTAAAAAAAACCGTAACATTTTGGTCAGTTTGAAAATATTTTGTATTCGTCAAATAGTTTAGTAGCGTATTAAAATAATAAGTTGAGCACAAGGACTAAATAAAATTCTACATATATACAATAGAATAAATAAATAATGAATATAATCAACAAATAATAAACAAATATTATATTTAATAAATAGACAGATATACAAAACGAATAGGGGTAGCTTTGCTGTTATGTTAAACACTTTTTCCTGAGAACGGATCCCAATGAAAAACGTAAGCCAAACGATTGCATAGATACGTATAGTGCATCCTTTCAGCCCGTTTTTCATCTCCAAAATGCGAGTATGTTAGGTTTATTCACACTAAACCCTCTTGTTCGAGTGCATCCGTCCTCTTTGACCCTTTCACCAGAAATCCGTTGGTTCTCTGAAAGAATCGGGTAAAAACGAGGATTTTAATGTCTAAAGATGTACTCGTTTGGAAAATGAGCGTTAAGAGATTTTCTGGTCAATCTGTTTTCACTTCAGTGCTTGACTTTTATCGTGATTCAATTTTCCCGTTGGCCAGAGTACCAACAGGCTTTTATTTTTAGCTAATTAGTGTCTTATATACTGGACTTATTCATTCATTTACAATTATTTGAAATAAATCAATTATTTACTTCAAATTAATATTATTCCTTACCAAACAATGGAGTAGAGGGTATTAATTTATTCCAAGTATTTTACCTCGTAAAATATGGAAGAAATTATTGTTATTTTTGTCTAGTGATAATTAATTGTTACATATATTATATCTGCCTCCAACTATTGGCGCCCACATATTTCACAAATTTGTTAACGTTTTTTTCTTTGAAATAAATAAAATGAAAATACCTGAGTACCTTTTCATTAACGAATAAAATTGCATATGAGGTGTTATCGTTTATGATAATTTTTTATTAAAAAGTTATACATTTAAAATGGTATTTATATTATTGTTCATACAGTTATAAAGTTATACAAGCATTGCGCCAAGTTGCATCGCGACAAGAAAAGCCCTACCGTGGCCTCCGCTGCATTTTTAAACCCAGATAACAGATAAGAAAGAAGTAGGTCGCTTGCAACTGCCCGATAACGGATGCATCTGGGGCAAAAACACTGATATCAGCATTCTGCCGGAGTAAAGAATATCGTCCGAGTCTGGGCTGTGCTTTACAACAAAAACCGGATATAAAATGATCTCCTGAGCTTAGAAAACTTCTAAAAGCACACATTCTTCCAACCAACAAAATTGATTTGCCTTTAAAACCTTGAGAACAACGATTGGTGTCCTTTTGAAAAACATTGTCACGTGTTACGGTTAACAAAATAGGCATGAAAGTGTGATATTTATACATGCCTACTTAGTGAAATACATATAAATTTATATCAATGATGTTGAGCTAGTGTACATTTTCCTAAGATTAGCCTCTGGTATATTACAACAAAAACATGTTTGAAAGGAGAAACGCCCAACACTTATCACACAACAGATTAACCGTAAATTCTTCAAGAATCATACACAACCCTTTAGGAACACAAGAAGTTCTATGTTGTGTTATTTTTAGAGGCGTTTTATGATTATGGGCTTTGTTCATATAAGGTTTGACTTTTACTGCTTGGTTACGATCATACTATATTTATAATGTGTTCTTATAAACGTGTTTATCCAGGCTTTACTTTGACTTTGAGATTAACGCAAGTACAAAATGAGCTTTAGGATGATGACGTGAATAATAATATACACTTTACAGTTTTTACAGAAAAGTAAACAAAGTCTACCCTAAAACGATCACATTGAGTTGGTTGGAGCGTGTATTGATGTAATTTTTACAAAGTAAATTAGTTGTTTGTTTCAAGCACATAGTAATACCGGAAGTGTTTTACTAAATAGGTGTTGTGATACAAAAATTGCGTCACAAACGGGTGATCAGGCCTTATCTGCTTGATAGAGTGGAAAGTTTTGGCCCAACTCAAGTTTATTGCACAATATCTAGTGCCTGATATAAAACAGTTACAGCGTTTGGTGAAACTGGGTGAGATACTACACCTACGAAGAAATACTATCACAGATGAGGTGTGGACGACAATGAGGTTTAGCGATGTATATAAAATTTGATATTTAAATAATATTGGTAATGCTGGTAATTTTGGTTGTTTGTGTTGCGTATGAGTGTAGCGTGCCTCTTTGGTAGTTTATTTAAAAAATACAAATACACATAGATACACTGTCAAAATCAATAGTTGGGTAATAGCCTAGGTAATTTCAGCCTTTATCACAATAGTTGCTAATTTGCATAATGTTGTCTGTCCAAAGCTTAATTCCACACATTGTGTATAGATAAACATTACTTAAAAATCGGCAAAGCTATTGGGCACAGATAGTAACGTAAACTAATATATTCAGATGTTAAATCAAGCGTCGAAACTATGTGTGGGCAGTCAGCGTGAAAATTAAAATAGTTTATTGATATTCGTCTAGTTTTCTGTTTACAGAGGGCCTATGTTTGAGCTGATACATAATAAAGGGCAATTTCCGAGCGGGTTCACATAGTGGCTCAAAAACGGTATCGATCCAGTGCGCTAGGCTAGTGCAGAGGGCTTTGCTATGATAAAACTAGTAATTACGGGCCGGTTAATTGAAATGTCGCTATTGTTTAAGCCGAGGGGAGGCTTGGGCTTATTTTAAATTATTGGCAAAATATTTCTATTACATGTTGGGGATGATCAAAGGATAGTTTTAGTTTTATATTTTAGTTCTACAATTTATCGTAAAGCCCGCTTATTGAAGTTTTTACTTGTGCGTTAAAAGCAAAAGAGTAATGTCTATAAATTGAACTACATTTTAACTGTATGTTATTCTTGTACACGTTTGAGTTTTCTACAGATAAAACTTATTTTACTTTTTGGCATAATTCTTTTAAAGATAACGAAAAGATCACGATTATTATTTTTCAGACAAAGTGAGAGACTATAGCCCGTACAACACTCCATTCTATAGGCTTACCAGATTTATAGCCTAAAATAAACAATAATGATAAACATATATTAGTGTAGGCTACAAAAATGTTATACATTGTTCAACTTTATACACTTTTTTTAAAGTAAATTATATTAATAGAAAAAACTCAAGTTTAGATGAAATTTGCTTCCATGCTTTTGCAAGGTTATCATATATATATATTCCAATTAAATCACATAAAAAATCAACATCGAGTTGTATTTCAAGCAATCTTTTATGATAACGTCAAAAAATAATAACAGAATTTGTAAACATGTAATTTTAGAGAAAGACATCATAGCGTTCAAATAATTATGTATCGCACCATTTGGTATATTTAGATTATCGACTAGGTGCATACGACATATTTTATTTCGTGCATTTGTATTATAAACTTGGACTAGTTGATATTCTTAGTATTTACCCACTAGCCTAGTATTATGTAACTTTAGGTTATTTTAATTATTTAGAGGACTCGAACTTCTTAGTGCGGACTTCTAAGTTATGTAGGCCCCTATCCTAGTTTCCCATTTGGCATAGTTTTTTTTATTTTTTATTTTTTTATTTTTTTTAGAATACATGAAATATTTTAGGCATTTTTACTTCTTGGGACAATTTGACTATTTGATGAACACTCTACTTCCTGGGGTCAATTTCATCCCCTGGCCTTCACTAGCTAATTTAACTGTTATTCCTTGTCTGGGTCTTCTTTACGCCCTTAGTTTTTATCTCATCTGGCATATCTTGTGCATTTGGAGGGTATATATATCTGGAGGGTGATTCTACTTGATGCCCTAAGTATATTTCCCCACTTTGCTCATTTGATGAACTTCAGACTACTCGATGGACCAAGACTACTCCGATGCCCTCACTCATGTTCTCCTGACTGCCGACTACCGACTACTGACTACTGACTGCTGACTACCTACTACTGACCTGTATGCAGCCTCGTGTGCTGCTGGACGTGGCTCAGCTGCTTGAAGCGTCGCTCGCAGTAGCTGCACTTGTACGGTTTCTCGCCCGTGTGCACCCTGATGTGCTGCACCAGTTGATGGTTGCTGCTGAAGCTCTTGAGGCACTGCTGACACTGGTGGGGCTTGTTCACCTCCGGCGCCCGCCCCTGGAACTCCCGCATCTGCATCGCAGACTTGTGCATGAAGATCTGCGCGAGCAGCGTGTCATCGGGCATCTTGTTCAGTATCTGCAACGTCCATCAGGTGATAATAACATGCGATATGTGGTGCACATGTCAAGTTTTGACGTGGATCTCTTAGTTTTTATCTGCTATCGGAAGATGGCCATGTTCATTAGATGTTTAGGTATGAGAATGGAAACTAATGGAGTAAAAGTTCTGGAGTAGAAAATGAAATCTGTAACAACCAAAATTTTAGTCAGCAAAGGGAAGGACTCGTGGGAATCGAGAAACGTAATGGTTATGTATACCATAAACCATAAAATTTCTATATTAATATACTTTTCAAAAATTATGTATGTAAAAAAATCTACACTTTTAAGGCAAAGGTATGCATAGATTGTGAAGAAACTTATGTGTTAATAAATATAATATTTTAAAACTTATTTTTGTAAAGCATAGTTTTCAGATTACTTAATTTCTAATATTAACAACCACTTAATAGTTAATAGCTCTCTTAACCCTTTGTAGGTCATCATTCTACTCAAAAGCTTAGTAAAATAAGACTCTCTTCGTTTATATGAACTATAAAATACATTCATAGTTGTTGCTAAGAATATATGAAATAATCTCTTGCAAAACTATTTAAATATCAACTTGTAAAAAAAAATTCCTATTACATGAACACAAAAGTTAGTGTTATTAAAGACCATGCAGTAGCATACGAATTTTCGTAACATTCGACGCGTTGTACATTCAATAACAATCACATTAAAACTTTTCTTCTTGCAATCACAACACATCAACCAATGTTTGCTCACGCGATAAAAACGTGAACAAATAAACTCTGATTAGAATATTCTAACATGCAGAATGACACAAACTGAGCTAGATGGTTATTCATAATACTTTTTCTATTAAAACTCTTTTACGTTTCATGCTGTATCATTGAGTAGTGTTTTAACATGAAAATGTAAAAGATGGAGACGGTGTTTCAACGAGGATGAGACCATTACTGTAAGAAAATTTCACTCTAAGAGCGAAATAAAAAATGGTGAGTTGATGAGAAATTAATTCAGATTCGAGTCCGCCATAAAATGAGGCATCTTGATTATTTCAAAAAGGTAATTGCATAAAGCAAGCGAGAGAATGAGGAAATCAAAAGTCGCAATAATCAGCGCGTTAAACAAACTCGACACCTTGGCGGGGAGGGGGGGGGGAGGGGTGGCTACTTGGAAAAAATGGGAAAACGCGACAAAACCCAATAACCTCCCCCCCTCCAGACGGCACTCGGAATAAATAATGTGTTAATGTTTAATTTATCGCGATGGAAAAGGTGCTCTCTTTTTTATTAAAGCTCAGAACAGTTTTAATGCAAGAGAAGGAAAACGAATTATTATAACTTGCTTCGTGACTTTGAAATGAACACTTCAAGATAATGTAATGATTGAAAGAAGGATGATTTATGAGGGAATAATTGATGTATTGAGTGAAATAATAATAATAAAATGTATGTTCTTATGCAGTAGCCTTATAAGGATCCTTCTTCAAAATAGAGTCTCCGTTGGTCTAATAGAGCCATAGAGCGCCAAACTGCCCCGAGACCCGCGACCGAGACCGACCTAACCTAACCTTGACCCCAGCCGTGGTCTCAAAGCGCCTATAATTCAGGGGGGCAACGAAGAATAAATGTACACTGTGGCTAATTCTGTTTTAAATATGACCAAGAGTCTGGCAACATCATTCGATACGTTGCTTATTATTTGAACTCTCCTACTTTATTGGATACGGATAAATTAGAGCCGGCTTTTCAATTGTATGGATTCCTATTATTACTGGGAGTTAAATCAGCAATCTTTATAAGAATGCCATCTAAGAATCATGGTTAAGGGTTTGTAGTTCACTTATATTAAATGTTTGCTATTAACAATTACATTAAGTTTTGCTGTACAAAAGATTTTATTATTTTATTTTTAGATGAAACTCTAAACACTAATTTATGTTTTACATTAGGTTATGATAGTTGTATTTTCCTCCAATATCGCAAAATAAATATATATTTTACATAATCCATGAGTAGAAGAAACTAATAATTATGAATTGCAGTTTTAACAGTTACACTTTAAGATTGCAGATTGCTTCAAGTACAGGTATATATATGTAAACTGCAACGTTATTTCATCCTCGTTTGTTTCGTGATCGTATTCGTGTTTGTAATTAAAATTGAGAAAATTAGTGTCAGTTGCGTGACTTTTAATTAATATCTTTTCTTTAATTGAGAGAGCCGCCTGGGAGTCGACAGCTGTTGGAACTGATTAACTCTTCTGATTTTTATTCATTAGGAGTATTTTTATTGGTTATAATCACGATTCATACGATCCAATACGTCGAATCTATGAGTTTTGGCCATTGCCCGAACAGATAAAGTATAAACTCCTAAAATTTGAGTCCAGGTTTTTCTGCTGGCAGAGGCTTTGTCTTGACAGTTTTAAGTCAACAACAAAATAAACTATAAAATCGCGCCCATCAGGGTTAAAACAAATAGAAAGTTTTCATTTACAGGGAAACTTTTGTTTTATGAATTTATAAATTCATCCCTCTTCCAATTAACAACTATCTATTCTTTCGCAGAATAAATTTTCAGAAAATCAAGGATTCTTTCGAGCGCGATGGTTGTAGTTAGTTGTTGTAAAGAACTTATAACGAATCCAAAGTGATGTTAAGTAGTTGTTTAAGGGATTAAAAGACTTTCAACCGTTGCAATTCTTGGAAACCCGTTTCCCAGGTAATTTTCGGTGCAGTTTTTCGCGTAATTGATGAGGGCAGCGTGTTGGGGGTGCTTGGTCACGATTTTTGTGTCGCCGGCGACATTTTCTTATCTCGCGGATTTACGTGCAGGTTCGTGTCTAATTATTTTCACAGCCACCGCGTAGCCTAATGAAGATCGGCACGAGGAAACCAGCTTCCTTTAGTTCCCGTTATAACTCTAACCGATTACGGAGTGCCTTTCAGTCTTGATCTTGGGTATGAAATAGCCTATGTTTTCATTCTTTGTGTAAACTCACAGGAGTCACATGTTATTTGATTGACAAATTTGTCATATAGTATTGCGGGTTTGGACACCGAAAATAATAAGCGTTTTAGGCCTATATTTTCAACAAATTTATAGCTTGATCATTATAACTGACGTATATATTTAGATATTTAATTGAGTAAAATACAAGACATACTGTATCTCGATGATCAAAGGCAGTCTTAAGATCATTCAAATGTCCATGGTTGTGAGCAGCTCACCACTTAACCAAATTGATATCTAGACGTATTTGATTGCATTGAAGAAAGAAAATCGTGACGTCAAAAACGTCAAATCAATATTTACCTAAAAGATTACATTTACGTTAGTAAAAATAAAAGATTGACGGAAAAGTGATATATTGTATTTTGCTATATTTTTTTGTTTTGTGTTATGAATATAAGAATCAACAGAAATTTTAGTCCAATTTACTGTCGACTTTCAGGAGAATCAATATTTTTGAAATTACTATTCATGTGCATGTATAGCATAAAATCTATAGAGTTATGTGCAATGATAAATTTGGAAAATTGAAAGGATAACATGTCAAATTAGAAATCTATATAGAATAGTAATAATTGCAAATCACAATACTATAAAAAATGTCAGACTTTTAAATCAGTTTGTATAAAAAACAATTCTACTTGTAAAAACTGTGATTTTTTGCCACCTCAGGTTTCACAAGACCGCAAAAAAGGGTCGAATAAAGCGATCTGAGTTGAGAAAAACCGTCCTAAGGGTGTGATTAGGGATAGCTCCGTCTCCTAAATGTCACAGTCCTGCAGATAAATAAGGGCGATAAAAGTTGACAGGATCAACGGCAAAGTGCTTGCTAAATTGTAAATTATCTCGATATTTTTGCTTTTAGCACGAGATATAACAACGTCAGACTAAACGTCCTCGTCTTTTTCTCCCGATGAATCAACTACAGTACTCCTGTATTTCCATCTTGTTTATCGCCCTCCTCGAACAAAAGTAATCCTTATCGGGCGATCGTACACGTAACGAGACATGCAGTTTGTTACATACATATGTATATGCATTATTTCAGGTCGAATAAAAACTCTATGTTTGTTTTTTTCATCGAGAAATTAATACCCAACGGTAAATGATGATGGTACTTTAAACTGCCAAGGAAATGAGCGATGGACGCTTATTATAGGGATTAAATAGTTGAATTATGTTTTCTTCTTGTGACATTCTTGTTGAAAATTTGTTTGTTTAAACAATTTTTGGAAAATATCATTAGGTTATAGAAGGTAAAATCAAATAGAAAAAAATAATGCAGGGACCACATTTTGAAATAATTTTTTTATTTCTCGGTTCACTCTACATTTTTTAGATTTTAAAGTTTACCTAATTTGCTTCAAAGTCTCTATTTACTTCCGAGGCGACAAAACCTTGAGCGCGGCCAGTTCAACACTATTCTGTCCAGCCATTTCCACTTCCGAAGCAATAATACCCTGGAATTATTGACACGGCGAGATTCGATCCGATGCGACCGACGGTTGGTGGTGGGCTTCCGGCCATTACATAGGCTATGTGATCGAAACTAACATATGCAGCGCGGCTACACCACCGCCTCCTCCATACACCACCTGCCTCAGCATCGACAGCCGATAAAAAATCAACCCTTTCTTGGCACAATAACCGCCGCCTAATGGACCGGGTAGGCAAATGCCGTTAACAAACAGGGCATGCCTTTCTTCCTTCCCGCCCGCCTTTTTAACCAAACTTTAAATTGGGTTCGACGGCGCTTTATGTTTAAAGAAAATTACGGCGTGAAGGAAGACATTAAGGTAAATTGGTTAAGGCGAGGCAATAATTTTGGAGTATCTCTAAAAGTAAAATTGTAAAAGGAAACACAATAAGTTTATGAACCGGTTGTTTAGAAAAATTCTAAATATTGCTTTGTCATTGAATATACCTTTAATGCACGTTATAAAAAGGGGCATCAATTCAATTAAGGTGGACTAGGTACGCACAATACTCAATGTAAAATACGAAAAATGCCATTTGTTTTCTAGGAGGTGAATGAAGTGAAATCTGTCAATGACGTTATAAATCGATGTATAAATCGGCGTTATCTTATTCATCTGTACTGAACTTATAGAAATCAATTTACAAAATATCAGTGACAATAAAGTTCAACTGAATATTGTATTCACAAAAAAAAATCAGATGAGTGTATTTGATAATCCAAAATGCAGCAAAAGGGAGCAGAAGTGTATAGATATTTACCCATTTAAGATAATAGATTTTTATTATTGTGCAAAACAAAATGTATCCTTACATGATCGATGGAGGAATCTTCTGGTATAACTAACATACCGTACGTATTGCTTTTAATTGCATTTTCTTGAAATAATTTGGTAGCCTAATTTGCAACATTGCCAATTCAGTAGTAAAGCAAGAAGCTCTGCATTCCTCTAAGAAAGGAGTTTTAATAAACCGTGCAGCACAGGATGCAGTGTAGGCCTGCACGTTGCACTGGCCGGTCAAGCGACTGCGGTCGATGCAAATATCGCGTTCTTTGTGCGTACGACCGTCCGCAGCCGGCCAGGGTCCGCCGAGAGGGGGGGGCGCACAGATTGCATATGCTGTGGGAGGAGGGGTAGAACAAGTATTCAACAGTTAGGAGAAAAAGACTTAATAAAACATATGTCTGTCTGAAGGCCGGCCAACCATCTGGGCAATGCCCTAATGTCTTCGGAAATTGGCAGGGATCGCATAATCTGAGAACTTGGGTGAATATTTTGGCACAAGAAATTGGGTTAAGGTTCCCACGTTTTGAATAGATGACACGCCATTGGCCTATCGGATTGCACCAGTGAGGTTTTCTACAAACAATATAATTACAGGGCCTTCAAATTGTCAGAATACGTGTACTAATAGCTGATTAATTTTTGGACGAGAAGTTGACGACAAGCATGTTCGGAACGAGGAATTGTCATCTCTAGTCCCCGCCGCCGCGCCGCGCCGTAGCCTCACGACATTCTACCTCAACCTCAACCGCCACCAACGAGCGTCTCCGACCGCAGCATCCGCGACACTCGGCCGTTTACGAATCTCAACTTTATCCTGAAATATCTTTATAATCGTTGTGGTTTCACGCGTTTTGATTTTTTTCCGCGAACAATTAATATTTTTATTTCAAACACAATTTTTTCATTACGATTTATTATTTTTTTCAATTGATTATTAATCATTGACATTGTTACTAATATTTTGAAGTTTTAGTTTGGAATAGCCCTGCACAATACAAACTTAGTAACCATAGAAACCTAAGATCATAAAAATATGACAATTTCAAGTTGAATTTTATGTTTGTTTGCCGCGGATGTTTTCTTTAACTAATTAAACATATTTGTCTGTTTAATTAATTATGGAAAATATTTAATGAAAACAATACTAAAATTATTGTTACATTATCAGTGGTTGGATATAATTAAAGGTCGACCTAGTGCAACATGAGGTTGTAAAAAACCATCTGAATTTGAACAAAAATGATAGGGCTACCTTCAAAACAATTAGTGAAATCCAAGGAAACCAATGTAAAAACTGTACGAAGATGTGGAATTTGTTCTAAGAGAGAGTTTCATTTCTGTGAGTATAAGTGTTCATCCTTAGTTATTTTTGTAACAAGAGTTAGGCCTACGTGTAAAATGAATATCTAGTTAACAGTATCAAAAAACTTAATGAAATCTCTCCATAATCTTAAACTATGTGTAGTCTAGGTACTGATGGTCGTATCGTATTCAAGGAATAAGAACTCCACAAAAATGTATAGTACATATACTGAACATTCAAAATAATATAATTTTTTTATAGACAATATAAACTTCAAAGGCACTCATTGAGTCCTCGATGTCAGTATACGTTCTATGTAAGAAGATATTAAAGTAATGGTTTTCAGTGCCTTTCAATGTATAAACCGTAAAACGTATTCAATTACACAGATTTTTGTAGATAAATTCAAACTATTATAATCCGTTTTTAGTAAATGAAGCTCTAAGAAACATTGATTGCCGTGCCTTTATATTTCGTAAGAAGCCGCTGTTTAAAAAATCCAATTTCTTGTTACAAAGTAATTTCTTTATTATAAAACGGTGGGTCTACCGTTGAATCGCGACAAGGCGTGGAGACCTTATCACGCAGTGTCTGATAAGAGGTATCACGAGTATATATAGCGGAGTCACTGACCTAGGCTACGGACCCACACCGTGCGCGGCCCGGACTGTTAACGTTATTAAACAAGTAGTTTAGATTATCTCGGAGAATTGCGACCCGGTCGGACGGTTCGATTTGCGGCGGCCTGCAGTCGTTTGCAATTCCGATCGGAAACCTGTACCTGTGCCTGTGCTGTGGCGGGGCCCTTCAACTGGACACGGATGCGGCGGGGGTACGGGACGAGAGGTATAGGCGAGTAGGTGTAGTGGAGGCAGTGTTGTGTAGTGTCAGTGGTGGGGTTAGGTCAGTTAAACTAGGTAGCCTATAATAAAATGTAGCAAAAGATTAGTTGCTAAAATGTATTTAATTTATAAATTTTGTTTTGAATAACAGTACAAAAATGATACACTTATTTTGTGAGAAACAATAAATTATAGGAGATAAAACTTGGTAAAATGGTATTTAGTTTAGCCTATATTGATTGTTGTGTGTCTGACCAGATAACATACACTATTATTGGCATATTGTAGACTTACCAAATCAACATGAAACACTTGCACATCGATGAAGGCACATTGGAATAAGTCATCACTAAAAACACCAACACAGCACAACGTGATATCCTGACCAATTAAGAGATAGACGTAAACAAACGTTAAAACCCGGAAATGGCGGAAAAACAGGAGTGCAAACGTCTCAATACAGAAAACCGAGAGAACCGAATCATCGTGCCCATGTGTGCCGAAATAAACGACCGCGAAAACTAAAAAGAAAACAAGCGGGCCGAACGGCGAACGCTTCTTGGGGGCCTAACGATTCAAAAGTGAAGACTAGGCTAGAAGCGGGAGATGCATTGCCGGCGGAGTAAAAAATAGAAGCGGGCAAAAAATAAAACAAGAGAGTGCATAGCATAACGGAGGCGAGGCGCGGGGTGGGAGGGGAAGGGTGGCAGGAGAAGGGAGGGGAGGGAGCGGGTGCATCGGTGCACTCTGGCTGCGCTATTGCACTGTGATAAACACATCAAGACGTGGGTGCAGCGCGCACCGCGACTCAGCCGCTACCGCTCACCACAGCGATCAGCGTTCAGCAGTCACAGTGGCAGTCACAGTCAGCAGCGTGGTCGCGGCTCGGGGACCGTCAGATGTCACCCCCCCCCCCCTCCCCCCACCAGCGGGGACACCGACGGTAAAAATATAAATAAAAACGTAAATTTGACCTCGGGAAGTCGTGAGTTGTTTGCATCGTTATTGTGTTGTCTGAACATCCTCCGCAACGCAAAAGAGGAAATTATTGTGAAATTAAGCGAGAATGACTATGTTTCACTGTCCATTTCTATTTCTATTAATTTAGTAATTGGTACAATGATTTCCATGAGTAAAGTTTGCTCACATAACTATCAGTTAGCGGTATGTAAATTACAGAAAAACCTATCATAAAAACGTGAATAAAACGAAAAGTTGGCAATTGGCAAAATTATCTAACACTTACGAAATTCTGTAAACTGTACATTCAAATATTAACGGACAGACCACTCTAAAATGATACAAAATTATGTGTAAAATATGAGCAAAAATGGGCCGTAGAGACGCGAATTCCAGGTGGGATAGGTCAAGACCCGGCACCGCGAGGCGGCGGCGCGGCGGCTGGGTAGAGCACGTCATGCGATTGCTATAAGGTCCACTATAACACGGGAAAGCATACGATAATGGGCCGTAATGGCTCTAGTCCCGAGGCGCTCGCACACATGCACGGCCCCGCTGTATAAGAGTGCAGGCCGCTGCTGCGGAGGCTGCATAATATTTTAGAAGTAGCTGGGCAACCAGATTCGTTGTGAAGTCCAAGAATGCTACTAGTGTTGGGCTTTGGCGATGTTTAAACAAATAAATAAATAAATAAATAAATAAATAAATAAATAAAATGGTTATGTCATCACACTGAAAGTGTAACAAATACTAATCTTATTCGTCAAACAACAATTAATTAGGCCCTACGTATATACCTTTGATATTTTTTCGTATTTTATTTTTTGTACTTCGCAAACAATGTTATGTTTAATCGAAATGATACTCTAGAAAACTCTAAATGATATTTATATTTTTTCTAAACAACTGGTTCATAATCTGATTGTTTTCTTTTAATATTCTCTTTTAGATAGTCCAAAATTATTACCTCGCCATAACCAATTTATCTTCATGACTTCCTTCATTTCGTCTTTTATTTTAACATAAAGTGCTGTCGAATACAATTGTTCCAAAACAAATTATATACATACATTTTACCATATTTGTTTTTTTGAATTAAAAATATTTACTTGACATTGAAAATCACCGAAAAAATTGAAAGTAAACACTTCTTTACACCATGGAAACTCTTAACAATGAACAAGAGTTTTTCCCAAAATTTGATATTTTATGAAATGGTTCTGTAAACACGTAAAATACTTGACACGACCATCCATATTATGATACTTTGATACTTCAATTAAAACACCGACGTACTCTACGGTGCGTATGTGTCAATCCATCGATAAAACTCAATCACATCACTTGCAAAAAGATAAATCGATACTGCAACACAACAAATTTAAGATACAAGATGGTGGTGTTTGCACTGATATGAGCCGACCTACCGCACACATGACAAAAACAGCGTTATCGTTCGTTGCTCCGAGATAAGAGTCACAGCCCTGATCTGGGGCAATAGCCTCTCCATTGGCGCTGCATCTTCATCAGATCTCCCATCGTATCTGCAGAGGTAAGCGGGGCCTTCCTGTGGCATTTCGCCAGTTTTCAATAAGAGATTACATTGTTAGAATTACAAATTTGGTTAAGAATATTTTCTTTCGTAGGAGATTTTGTGCTTTTTATGTAAGCAGGTAATTGTCACTATTGGAGGGTACATAGGGTCACTTAACCTGTTATTATACTGTTGCAAAACTAGTTTTTAAACGTTGATCGTATGATAAACAAAATAAAAATTAGGTTTGTTGGTCCCTTTTGCTATATTTTGAAAATTTTTATAGAAATAAATAAACTAGGCATTAATTTTCAGTAATTTGCTAATGTGAGGGTCTATGCATATTTATAATTAAACATTTATACGATCATCAATAGAATTAAAGCCTGTGTTTGAAAACACCAAAAGTTATCATTGTGCAACTACTTAAAACATACTTTTAGCAAAAATTAAGATTTTTTGTTTGTAGAAAGTAAGTTTCTGTATCTAATTCGTTTTCATGGACTCTATATAATCGCAATACAAACCATAAGTGACTAAATTCGTCATTCAAACAGTTATAACTAATAAAAGAAAAATGTTGTTAAAATATCCAAAAATAAAATTTCTCTCGTGAAGCCAGTTCTAAATAGAGAGCACCTCGCCGCCGCGCCGTCGCTTGGGGTATCATAAATAAGGTTGCCGAGCCCACACGTTCGATCGGTTTACGATCATCAGAAATGAATTGTCAGACAAAACTCACGGCAGCAATTATGTCGGTTTGTTTCGTTCTCATTTTATTGCGGTTTTAGTATAAGTTTAGCTATTTGTTATTCGTAGTTTACGAGTGGGCCGGCGAGTTTTGGGCGGGATGGCGGCACGCACGGCAGCTCGCGTTCTGTAGGGACATCACCACTGTGGTTACTACCACGGCCGCTACCGCCGCCAGCGCCATTATACATCTGTAATTTGCCTTCATAACGCCTTCACAAGTTCGGAACGGAAATACGAGAGCTGCATTTTCAACAATCATCAACACAGTTTGGACGATTACGAGCAGATTACAGGGTTTGTCGGCTGATAGCGAAAAGGCGAAGTTGCTACAGTTGTTTTTGAAGTTCTCAGAATTACAGGTGTAATGGCTGTTTGAGTGGTCAATTTGTATGATTTCATTGTTTCTTGAGTGCTCACTCGAGTTGGTACTAGGCTTTAGTTTGTTTGTTATTTCATGTTTAATCGAGAGTTCCCTTGAATAGGTCTAGAGAATTTTTTTCGTGATTTTCCAAAACTCATTTGGATGTTTCATTAATTCAATATCAATTATTCATTCATAGTACACAAGTAATAGAATAATAATATCTATATACGTTATATATAATTCTGTAATCGAAATGTTTTGAACAAATTGTAAGCGTTTTAAAAATTGCATGAAGATATGGGAGGGGTCTCAAATTAAAGTTTTCAAATTAAGTTTACTTTATTTACACGAAAACTCTTGTTTTGATTAGGAGAGCCGAAAATCGACAGTGAGAGAGGACGGTCCACCATGAGGTGATGTGTTCAATTTTTGTCACACACAAAAACAAATTTACAAGAGCGACAATATTAATTTAACTTATGGACAAACAAGATAAATCAATTTTTTTTAAATACGGAGAAAGATAAACGCTATTAAACGTGTATTAATCCTGAAAGGGGTACTAAGCATCCGTCTATTTTTTTCTCATTGCAATTTTTCTACATTATGTTAATTTTTCGTCATAGCTCAATGACTATAGAAAAACATTTTTACTGAGCGATATAGGTTTTAACGATAGACATGATTCTCAAGATTATAAGAGTACTTTGGAAGCGGTTGGTCTATGCAAACAACATTGCTAAAATATTATTGATAAAGATTAAATCTTCTGGAAACTTTATTAGTAAAGTAGGTATTGGTAATCCGTTGAGTTCTATATTTTTATTTTATGTTTAGGGAATATTGCCTCTATAAGCCACTAGAAGTAGTACTATATAATCGTTCTCCAAAATAAAAAAGCAAAAGTAATTTAGATTTCACAACTTTTTATGAACTGAAATATTTTATTATTTATTTACTATTATTGTATTATTTATTTTTTCTGACAACTATTCAAAACTGATTATACTTCATCTTTACTTACAAATGAAATCGCACGTTATCCAACATTCGTTTTGAACTAATATAATTATTGTGCAGATTGAGCAGTTTTAAACGACTAGTTTCTACGGGGTTTATAGATCACCCATTTAATCAAGACTCAAAATATTTTCTAACAATAACAAAAATGTCGATAGGAGAAATTCGCAAAATATTTGAAGACAAAGACGCGCGGAGGGATGTGTCGGATGGTCGGATGGTCGGATGGCGGGATGGTCGGTGTGACGGAGGAGCGATACCCGGTGTTATCAGTGAGGTTATCTGTTATCAGTTCCGGGTCCCATGATGCACACCGAGTAGCCATGCGCCACCACTGACACTGTACACCGCCGGCCCTCCTCTCCCCGCACCGTCAACCGAGGAGAAACAATCGATCTTGACCAGTAAAGCAACTTACGGTGAAAATTTGTCACATATGAAACATTATAAACAATTGCCAAGTTAAACATTTATCCTTATTTGTAACATGATTCAACATTCTGAGAAGTATACCTTTGATTTTGTCGTGGTTTTTAGCAAGACGAGTTACAAATTTGGAATAAATTACAAGTTATACAGAATGAGTTAAAAAGCTTTTTGAACAATTGGTTTAAAAATTCCATTTATGAAAAGTTGTTACTACCCTTTTAGCCAATTTCCCTATAGGGAATATTATATTTTATTACATTATCATTATTAAAAGCAATGTTTCTGACCGAACTTCTATCTCGATAGTTTAATTTTGTAAAAAACTCATTCTCAATCTCTGTAGCAAAGCGTAACTATCACATCGTCCTATTCCCACAGGGTGGGTAACTCCTACTCGTTGTACCTTTTATGCTCCAGATAGGGAACGCGTAACGTTATTACCTCACAATCTTGGTCATAGGTCCGTTCTGCTATGTTTGGCATGTTACCCACCAAACATGTGTACCTAGCGTCCCAGAAGCGCAACGGCCGCCCATCATCCTTCGTGGGAAACAACGACCCACGACCCTCGCCATAATGTATTCATCAAATGCATATCACTCACCGGGCAAAAAACAAAACGGTATCCTCTGACCCGATTGTTTAAACAGCTCATCCGTTTTTTGTCTCAGGTGCCGCACAATTATGGCCCCGGGCACCCCTGCCCCTTCATATCCCGTTTCAATTAAAAAAAGTGTGAAAATCCATTTCCGGAACGTTAAAGTGGTAGATTGCCGCGACTAGAGGTGAGTTGGTCGTTAATTCGTTTGCAATTACCAGCCGGATTGGATTTGTCCCTTAGGTGAGTCAACTTGCGTTTATTTGTAGAGTAAATATGGTATTTACAGTTCCTTAACCTGTATCTGATTTAAATACGAAGAGCGGACATTTTGAAAATAGCGAAAGTTGTTGAAGGTTTGTATTTTGTTCTTGATCGAGTGTGAAATAATCCTATATTATTATTTTATGTAGAACTTTTTAATGATGAAATCAACGGTAAGTTTACAAGGCAGCTGATGAATGTAATACATTAAATATTGTTAAAATAGAAATATAGGTCACAAGTTAAGGTCTTGAACTACTGGTGCAGAAATTCTTAATTATAAACTATAAGTAATTTAACTCTAGGTCAAAACGACGATGCAGTTTGGTGGTCTAACAAAAGATGCTAGCGGTAGGCAAGTGTACGGCTGAAGACAATCCAGTATGGTAATTCGCTGTATACCGTGGTAGTGATGACAGTATGGTGGGCAGTATAGGATGCTAGTGGGAGGCAAGTGCACGGCTGGCGACGATTCAGTGTAGTAATTCGCTGTATACCGTGGTAGTGATGACAGTATGATATAGGATGCTAGTGGGAGGCAAGTGCACGGCTGGCGACGATGCAGTATGGTAATTCGCAGTATAACGTGGCAGTGATGGCAGTATGGTGGACAGTATATTATGCTAGTGGGAGGCAAGTGCACGGCTGGCGACGATGCAGTATGGTAATTCGCAGTAGACCGTGGCAGTGATGGCAGTATGATATAGGATGCTAGTGGGAGGCAAGTGCACGGCTGGCGACGATGCAGTATGGTAATTCGCAGTATACCGTGGCAGTGATGGCAGTATGGTGGACAGTATATTATGCTAGTGGGAGGCAAGTGCACGGCTGGCGACGATGCAGTATGGTAATTCGCAGTAGACCGTGGCAGTGATGGCAGTATGGTGGGCCAGTATAGGATGATAGTGGGAGGAAAGTGCACGGCTGGCGACGATGCAGTATGGTAATTTGCAGTATACCACTGTAGTGATGGCAGTATGGTGGACAGTATAGGATGCTAGTGGGAGGCAAGTGCACGGCTGGCGACGATGCAGTATGATAATTTGCGGTATACCGTGGCAGTGATGGTAGTATGGTGGGCAGTATAGGATGCTAGTGGGAGGCAAGTGCACGGCTGGCGACGATGCAGTATGGTAATTTGCAGTATACCGTGGCAGTGATGGTAGTATGGTGGACAGTATAGGATGCTAGTGGGAGGCAAGTGCACGGCTGGCGACGATGCAGTATGGTAATTTGCAGTATACCGTGGCAGTGATGGTAGTATGGTGGACAGTATAGGATGCTAGTGGGAGGCAAGTGCACGGCTGGCGACGATGCAGTATGGTAATTTGCAGTATACCGTGGCAGTGATGGTAGTATGGTGGACAGTATAGGATGCTAGTGGGAGACAAGTGCACGGCTGGCGACGATGCAGTATGGTAATTTGCAGTATACCGTGGCAGTGATGGTAGTATGGTGGACAGTATAGGATGCTAGTGTGAGGCAAGTGCACGGCTGGCGACGATGCAGTATGGTAATTTGCAGTATACCGTGGCAGTGATGGTAGTATGGTGGACAGTATAGGATGTTAGTGGGAGACAAGTGCACGGCTGGCGACGATGCAGTATGGTAATTTGCAGTATACCGTGGCAGTGATGGTAGTATGGTGGACAGTATGGGATGCTAGTGGGAGACAAGTGCACGGCTGGCGACGATGCAGTATGGTAATTCGCAGTATACCGTGGCAGTGATGGCAGTATGGTGGACAGTATATTATGCTAGTGGGAGGCAAGTGCACGGCTGGCGACGATGCAGTATGGTAATTCGCAGTAGACCGTGGCAGTGATGGCAGTATGATATAGGATGCTAGTGGGAGGCAAGTGCACGGCTGGCGACGATGCAGTATGGTAATTTGCAGTATACCGTGGCAGTGATGGTAGTATGGTGGACAGTATAGGATGCTAGTGGGAGACAAGTGCACGGCTGGCGACGATGCAGTATGGTAATTTGCAGTATACCGTGGCAGTGATGGTAGTGTGGTGGGCAGTATAGGATGCTAGTGGGAGGCAAGTGCACGGCTGGCGACGATGCAGTATGGTAATTTGCGGTATACCGTGGCAGTGATGGTAGTATGGTGGGCAGTATAGGATGCTAGTGGGAGGCAAGTGCACGGCTGGCGACGATGCAGTATGGTAATTTGCAGTATACCGTGGCAGTGATGGTAGTATGGTGGGCAGTATAGGATGCTAGTGGGAGGCAAGTGCACGGCTGGCGACGATGCAGTATGGTAATTCGCAGTATACCGTGGCAGTGATGGTAGTATGGTGGGCAGTATAGGATGCTAGTGGGAGACAAGTGCACGGCTGGCGACGATGCAGTATGGTAATTTGCAGTATACCGTGGCAGTGATGGTAGTATGGTGGGCAGTATAGGATGCTAGTGGGAGGCAAGTGCACGGCTGGCGACGATGCAGTATGGTAATTCGCAGTAGACCGGTCTCCCCTATCTGATCCATCGGTTCTCTTTTTGCGCAACTACTTCCATTCGTCATGGGAACATTAGGCTGTAAATCCGCCTTAATTGCAATAGCTCCCGTAACGTACATACACTATAGGCCTCTGAATACCTCGTTTCTGTCTACAATAAAATATTATACTGACTTGTGTTCCGTTTTGTATACATTCTATCTTGTTAGCATGTTCGGTCTTGAAATAAAGCAGGTTCTATTAGTATTCTTCTTAAAATTACGGCTTTTTGTGTGAACTGTATATATTTTCTGCCTTTCCAAATTGTCATATATCACATATAATACCTACACCATATGATTTTTGCATTGGAATATTTTTAAGACATAAAATTTAAGAAAAACATGCCGAGTCATGCTGGGCCTTACAATGGGAACACTGCAAATAAATCGTAGTACATAACACAACATGACACATCCAATAATGCAATAAAAACAACCATCATTAAATTAAAATCGACTTAGTTTTTCAATAAAAATTATTTAGTTTCTTAATATTACATTATATTTAAATTATAGGATTAAACCTGTTATCTTATACAGAAAAGTAAAATATTAATAATATTTTTGACAAAATTAGAAAGTAACTGAGGTTACATTCCTTTCAAAATATTTAAGGAATATTTATATACTTATTCAAGAAAAAAAAACAAACAATTCTGAGGTTAGACTTCTTAACAACATAACCTGAAAATGGTTAGTACTACAAAAAACACGGTACACAGCAACAAAAAATAACCACCAGTTAATCATCGTAGTTTCTGAAAGTGAAATAAATCAGAAAAGCCAAGCACATGCGAAATAATGGGATGGAAAGATACTCTACGCCACTGAGAAGGTTCCAAGTTTGACTCACTCGTTGCAGGGTGGACCAACATTCTTCGAGGGTCCGATCACTTATGGCGCTATTCGGGCGGTTCTGGTCCGGCAGCGTGGAAAAACACCATGGTTAGTACCATAAAAACACCATAAAACACCCAACATATACCAGGGTGTTTATTGTAACTTTCAGTGTGCCCCATAGATGCAGTTACTTAGAATCAAGGTTAGTACATACGGTAATACAATGTTATACTGTACAATATTGAGAACAATATCGATACAATATAAAATATGATGAATAATTTGCATACATAGTTTGTAAAAGTTTATGTATTCATTACTTATTTTGAGGTCTTAAAATACGCAATTACCAATTAATTAATATTTTTATGACATACATATGCTTAGACGTTATAACTACGAATAGTTTTGAATAGTATATACAATGATTTATTGGAAATTAATAAGTTTATATGCTGGAGTTTATTGACTAAAGCGTTATTGTGTTAATTTACTTATAAAATGTACACAACAATTAGGTTCCCCATTTTCCAAAGAGTTGGAATTTAATTCTATTGTTAATATTATTGAAAAAAATATAAAATCGAAAGAAAGTAAAATGGTTTATACGTATTCAGTAATTAATATTTTGAATTCTATTTTTTATGATAAATATTTAGAAAATACAATTATTACTACATTTATATGATTTGTAGGATTAGGTCAGGTGAGAGTGGTCAGTCCTATGTATATTAATCTAAATATCAGCCAATCTAAACAACCTGTCCAGTGTAAATGACAACGAATGTGATCTAGATATCGATCCTGCACTGTCATCCTGTAGGACGGAGCCGGTGCAGGTGCTGTACAATACAGGTCACTCTCCCTTTCAGGTGCATCAGTGTAAATGACAGCGAATGTGATCTAGATATCGATGATGCACTGTCATCCTGTAGGACGGAGCCGGTGCAGGTACTGTACAATACAGGTCACTCTCCCTTTCAGGTGCATCAGTGTAAATGACAGCGAATGTGATCTAGGTATCGATCCGGAACTGTCATCCTGTAGGACGGAGCCGGTGCAGGTACTGTACAATACAGGTCACTCTCCCTTTCAGGTGCATCAGTGTAAATGACAGCGAATGTGATCTAGGTATCGATCCGGAACTGTCATCCTGTAGGACGGAGCCGGTGCAGGTACTGTGCAATATAGGTCACTCTCCCTTTCAGGTGCATCAGTGTAAATGACAGCGAATGTGATCTAGATATCGATCCTGCACTGTCATCCTGTAGGACGGAGCCGGTGCAGGTACTGTACAATACAGGCCACTCTCCCTTTCAGGTGCATCAGTGTAAATGACAGCGAATGTGATCTAGATATCGATCCTGCACTGTCATCCTGTAGGACGGAGCCGGTGCAGGTGCTGTACAATACAGGTCACTCTCCCTTTCAGGTGCATCAGTGTAAATGACAGCGAATGTGATCTAGATATCGATCCTGCACTGTCATCCTGTAGGACGGAGACGGTGCACCTACTGTACAATACAGGTCACTCTCCCTTCAGGTGCATCAGTGTAAATGACAGCGAATGTGATCTAGATATCGATCCTGCACTGTCATCCTGTAGGACGGAGCCGGTGCACCTACTGTACAATACAGGTCACTCTCCCTTTCAGGTGCATCAGTGTAAATGACAGCGAATGTAATCTAGGTATCGATCCTGAACTGTCATCCTGTAGGACGGAGCCGGTGCACCTACTTTACAATACAGGTCACTCTCCCTTTCAGGTGCATCAGTGTAAATGACAGCGAATGTGATCTAGGTATCGATCCTGAACTGTCATCCTGTAGGACGGAGCCGGTGCACCTACTGTACAATACAGGTCACTCTCCCTTTCAGGTGCATCAGTGTAAATGACAGCGAATGTGATCTAGATATCGATCCTGCACTGTCATCCTGTAGGACGGAGACGGTGCACCTACTGTACAATACAGGTCACTCTCCCTTTCAGGTGCATCAGTGTAAATGACAGCGAATGTGATCTAGGTATCGATCCTGAACTGTCATCCTGTAGGACGGAGCCGGTGCACCTACTTTACAATACAGGTCACTCTCCCTTTCAGGTGCATCAGTGTAAATGACAGCGAATGTGATCTAGGTATCGATCCTGAACTGTCATCCTGTAGGACGGAGCCGGTGCACCTACTTTACAATACAGGTCACTCTCCCTTTCAGGTGCATCAGTGTAAATGACAGCGAATGTGATCTAGGTATCGATCCTGAACTGTCATCCTGTAGGACGGAGCCGGTGCAGGTACTGTACAATACAGGTCACTCTCCCTTTCAGGTGCATCAGTGTAAATGACAGCGAATGTGATCTAGATATCGATCCTGCACTGTCATCCTGTAGGACCGAGGTGGTGCAGGTACTGTACAATACAGGTCACTCTCCCTTTCAGGTGCATCAGTGTTTACAGCGAATGTGATCTAGGTATCGATCCTGAACTGTCATCCTGTAGGACCGAGGTGGTGCAGGTACTGTACAATACAGGTCACTCTCCCTTTCAGGTGCATCAGTGTAAATGACAGCGAATGTGATCTAGGTATCGATCCGGAACTGTCATCCTGTCGGACGGAGCCGGTGCAGGTACTGTACAATACAGGCCACTCTCCCTTTCAGGTGCATCAGTGTAAATGACAGCGAATGTGATCTAGAGTGTTACTGTAAGATTTTTTTAGGACCTCTATTAGTTTTCTGATTAAATTTATTCTAAGAATTATTATAAATATTTATAATTTATCTACATTTGATCCTGCTAGTTCATGAATAAATTTTATTTTTAACTGTCTAAATAACATTAATACATGTTTTGATCATAAGAACGATGTTGTTTTTAGAAAACCTGTGCGTTTTCCTGGTATAGACTGTAAATTAAAAAATAAATGTCGTTTTATGTGAAACATGAAGTTGTTTTGATTTAAAAAAATTATATTAAGGAAATACTTGAAATTTCCTGTTATATAACAAAGTACTTCAACTGTTATTAGATCATCAAGATGATAAACAAATGATGATAACAAGTAATTGACTTGTATAAATAAAGATAACAAAAATAACAGACTTTATTGGAATGAAAAAAAAAAAATTGATTGATCGGTGGTGTGATTTTATTTTTATTTTTTAACTCTGTTCCAAAAATTATTTATCGTGTAACATTACAATGGCCGTAATAAAAAAATAATAACTTGATAATGGAAAAAAATTAAAGAATTGTGTTTTATTTTACTAACTATGAATACATAGGGTTTTTAATTTTAGGCTTAAATAGGACGTTAAAACACTAATTTTCTTGTGTAGTTTACAGCCAAGTGGCATTTTTCCTTGTAGCCGACGCTGTAACGGTGACGAGGTGGTGTTTGGGCGCCGGGCGCGGCGGCACTGACGCGGGGGATGGGCGCCCTGGGCGCATGTGGGGGGGGGGGGGGGGGGGGCGCACGCGCTACGACATTCTTTCCTATCCGGCCGCTCAGAAAAATACTTCCCCTAACAAAGCGAATATTATAACCGATGTCAGACGACATTATTGTAAAGCCAGTTTTATAGATAGGGAATGACTGAACACAGGGAGAGTCTATGTCAACAAGGGCATGGGTTTGCGCACGATCATATTAAACTTTGTTTATCGTGCTAGATTTTACAACATTAAAACATTTGTACAATGATTTTTAGATGATGGTCTTTGTCTCCACATTGTTAGTAAAAGGAATAACACAGTCTTTATGTGTGTTGAATGTTATCCTGAATCCTGGTAGCCTTCTTCGTTTTAACAAGTTTATATCATGAAAGACTTTAAAATTTTCGTTTGCGTATTTTCGAAAGAATGGACGAGCTTAATTTTTTGAATAGGGTGAGAAATTTCGTTCTACAATAATTTAGTCGTCAAAATATTATTTTTTTAAAGGGATCAGTTTTAAGATAAACATTTTGTTATATTTTTATTACTAGGTCTAATATTTACAGTTTGCTTTGACCGGGTAAAATATATTTCGCTCGATTAATAATTGCAGTGGAATGTAAAATTGGGAATTAATACCATCATTACTAAAAAAACATTGTATTTCAGGGGAATTGAGATCTCCAAATGAACTGCTAGCTGATGCTTGCTTCCAGAGCTTTGCACGTAGGACCTATAGAGCGATCCAATACTGTACTTGGTAACAACGCATCGCCAATGCCGACACCAAACACCAAACCAATCACCATTGTACAGAGCTTGGCTATGTGAAGGTAAGCCTAATGAGAGGTTCCGCCGATTCTGAGTATGGGGTTCTATGTGTGTACTACGCACAATGGTGAAACGGGGGCCGAAATGCTGTGAAGTATGATCTCGGTATCAAGATTGTGTTAGATTATTAGACTGTTATTAGGTTTTGTTTAAAAATATTATTTAATTGAATGTATTATTAGTTTTATTTAACGTATCACTTACTGATTGGGTGTCTTTTAAATTGACAGATGTGTGTACAGTTAATAAATATTCCAAAACAGTTTCTATGTTAATTTATTTAATGAAATTTGTTGAATCTGATTAATTACAGAGAAGGTTACTAATGCATTACCTCTCTAATGCACAGCATAGGCAAATAACTGAGTAGTATAAATTGTAATTACTGTAAGACTTTTTTCTAATTATCTATTTTCCGGTTATGTTCATGTTTTGCGTCACATAATCATGGATCCTATAAAATTCAATATATTTATTCAATTTCAATCGTAATTTGTCCAGTTAGTAGAAGATGTTACAATGCTCGATAGTAAAATGATTGGCGAACGATTCATAACTGGAAGCGATCACAAGTCAGTTTGACCCCGGCGCGGCAAGGCAGCATGGCAGCATGGCAGCATGGCAGAGCTGTATCGCAGTTGGGGAATGGTTAGCAAAGTGTTGATCACTATATCGATCGCCAGACGCCGGATGCTAGACCTTTAGTAGACCAGCGCCCTCCGAATGACCAAACATCAGATGCACCCCCTCCCCCCCCCCCCCCCCGACACACATGCCCCTTCGTCCTCACTCCCCCTCCCCGGACCATTCTATGGTCAAGGTTCATACTCCACTGTTGTGTTGTACAAAGGGCCGGCCCGGCCTTTATATGCAAGTTGTGCGTGCGGTAGCCTAATGCGAAAGGGAATTCGATTCTTTAATTTGATCATTTTAATAATTTACTTTTCTTTATTGGCATGGATTGTGTGAGGGAATACAGTATGTTTGATTTAACAATCTCTTAAAACGCAGTTTGATGAAAAATTGAATGCAAAACGTTTGAACTTCAATAAATAATAATTTAATGTTAAGGTTGTAATTAAAAAAATATTATTGGACATTATTGTTGAAAAGTTTAAAAAAAGGATAAAAAGAAAATTTTATGAAATTAAATAAATAACATTCTCCGGACTAAGGTACAACTTTTGATTGAACGGTCCGAGCATTATTCAAACCGGAAGACAAAAGAAACTTTTAATTCATAAATTAATCAAATAAAAACGAGCAAATATTTCCCCACACTCGTCCAACAACAATTTAAAAACAAACCGGGAACATTTGTTTAAAACGATTATCGACGCGCGAAAATAAAAGTGTTAAAAGTCAAGGGGATCAGAGGAAGTTAATAAACAACGTGAAACAGAATAAAAATTAAGTCAATTAAAAGTTGGCCGTGGGAACAGATTGGGGCGTGTGTGAGCCGCTTTAAAAACCTCTCTGGAGGTAAAAAACGGCGCTAAACGGCGCGGCGCTCGGTGTCAAAGTGTGGGGGGGGGGCGGCACGCTTCCGTATTTTTAACGAACCTTTCACCGACACTGACCGACAAAAAAGGCAAATATTTGTGGCCGGCCTGTCTTAATTGTCTGCCCCTCACGCCTCGTGTAGATTTTTCTCTTTTTATAGTTATTGGTTGGTTTTTTTTGCATTATTCTAAACTTTTAAGAAGGAATTTGATTTCGGCAAGTTAAGTGTCCTGACAATTTTACATTCTATGTTCACAATATAGACTAATAATTTATTTACTATGATACTTGATTAAGTTCGTCAAAACAAGAATTGGGATAATTTGGAACATGTAAATGATAGACCGCTATACAAGATTGTTTAACCTTAGACAATGCGTTATGAAATCGTCATAATAAGGATTAATAAATGTACTCATGTAACTTTTCAATAGAAACGAAGTGATTGTTTAGAAATAATAGAAACATAATCGGTCAAACATCCTTGGGACGTTTTACCATGCATGCGAACTTAAATCACACGGACTTTGTATTTTTCATAAAAAAACAGTTAAAAACGTAATTTAATACTTTGAGTTTTAATTTGATTTCAAGCTCTGGATTATTTCTCCATTTAAAAACCGCTGCATTATATAAAGTTGCAGTGAGTATTAAAATGAATAACTACTCCATCATATGAACTGCTAAGTAAAAACTTTGATTTTGAAATACGAGATTTTAGACTTTTAAAGGATATTTTATGATGTTAAAACTATGGATTATTAAATCAGGTGTAGGCTAAATTTAAAGTTAGACCTTCTTGTGATAAAATGTTTATAAAGAAATTGTTTAGTCATAAAATTATATAAATTAAGAAGAATTTATTGATTAAGGTACGTGTTAGAAGGTGTAAAACATGTACCTATAGTATGTAAAATGAGTACATGTAATTATAATTGATAATTTATGAAAAAATAAATGTAAAACTTGTTTAGAAAAGTCTTGTGTTATTAGGTTATTTTAAGTTTCTATTTTTGCTATGGATTGAATTAATTAAATAGGCGTTAAGATAAAGTAATTATGATATTTACATACAACTTTTGTATCTTTAATAAGAAAATTTAAATCTTATGCTAGATAAATAATTTAAATTTGTACTGAATTATGTTTACGGGTCTGCCGAAATTCGGTTTTATCTTTTGTTCTAGGAGCAGAATTATTTGTTAAATTAATAAGGAATATAACTTTGGAACCAAAATATATAGAAAGTATAAATAAATAAGTCATCATAACCCTAGTGATAAACTTATTTTACTGTAAGGGGTGGTTACAATATTTATTTTAAATTGTTGGTACATCAAAATTAATTATAAAATGCTATAGATTAAAATAAGTTGTGTATATTATGATTGCAATTTCTGTTCAAAACGTCTGAAGTATATTTTTTGGATATTTATTATTTAATTATTACTGCATTGCCTTGAATGGTGGTTATTATATGGTTATAAACGGTAAATTAAAAATACATGATTTTGATTTCAACTTCATAAGTTAGCAGACAGTGTGAATTAATTAATATTTTAGATTTAACAAGGCATATTTCGAATTTTTTTAAATTAGATTTCAATATTATAATAGTTTGAAATTAATATAAAAGTTATATTTAATTTTTTAACCAGTTAGTTATCATGTCAATCAGGGTACAATATCATTAAATATAAATGATGACGACAGAACAATCTTTAAAAAAATATTTAGCTTAATTTATGGTTATAATAATTTATTTGTTCTAAACGACGATAATTAACATTTTACAACGATTCGGCTCATTAAAATATATGTTCCGATTAAAAAAGTAATAGTGTACGAAGTTTTAAGTAAATTATAATTAATTTCGATAAAGGTTTTGCTTGGAAATAAAATAACATAGGCCTATCGGTAAAAATAATATTCTAGCATTTAAAATTCAATTCCTAAATTTTAACATTATTAAAAAAATTACTAAATAATACTGGGGAAGTAAATGCAATTTTTACCATTCCTATTTAATATTAAAATATTTTTTTATTACAGTTTAAAACTGTATTTGTGAGTAAAATGGCCTTCATCGGAATTCTGATCTGCAAAGCATGTAAATGGTTAATGGATACAACAGGTTAGTAAATATATACCATACATACACATAAAGATCACTGATGTTAGTAGACATACAACAAAATATAGTACAATAAGCAGACGGCTTTACATAGCAAATTAACATTATATCCAAATACTTCATTTGACGAATCACCACCAATATTACAAATTAACAACAAATCATGCATACCAAACAAACGTGTAAACCATACTGTATGTAGAAACCAATCAAAAATAGAAATGAATGGTCAAATTTTTTCGAATAATATTACAGTAAATTAATTTATAACTGCATCCAATTGTTGAACTGGAATATCTAATTTTGATAAATATACTTCAATATTTTGTTCATTTAAAACTACAAAAACAGTATTTTAAGATTCTTTAGTATTTATTTTTAAGTAGCTTTAAAAAGGTTTAAACGCTGGTGCACCACCCGTGCGGGCCGTGCAGCGCGGGGCGGCGCGGCGGGACGGGTTTTTGGCGGGTGAGCAACCCCTAGAAGCCCGGCCCCGGCGGTGCCCAGCCCCGCGAAATGTGCCGTCCCCTCGCCGTGCATTCCGTATTACGCTTATGGATTAATATTATTATATCGAATTTAACCGTGTAAAACTTAAATTAAAATGTTGAAATTAGATTATTAAATTTATGTGGTTTATTAAGAGTGATTAAACTATCACAATAATATTCATTTGCTTTTACAATTATTGAAATGTAATAAATAGTTACAATAAATTATATATGTACATTATTTATTGGTGTTTTTGTTTCACTAAGGCAGGTTTCCAAAATTATTATTGCTTAAAAATATCTTGGTAGGACCCTTAAATATTTATAATGTAGGCTACATTAATTATTACATTAAAATAACAACAACAAGTGTATAACAACGAATTAAAAAATTTTATAAGTAGTTAAATCTTTGTAGACAAACTTTAACTCTATTTATTATGTGTAGGAAAATAGTTTATAGGCCTAGGTGTTATAGCTTATGTTTTTAAGAACATTTTTATTTGTATTTTAAAATATCCTTTATAGTCTAATAAATCGTAAAGACGAAAAAAATGTTTATGATTAGAAAAACAAAACAAAAAATTAGAAATAGTAATAATGTTTTTTTAAAGTTTTTGATACAATTTCAATTTCAATTTACCTAACGTTGTTATAAAATTATATATTTATTCGAGAACGTTTTAGGTGCAATAATGTACATTGAGATTTTACTCCCGCTTTTAACGCTCGGAACCCTGTGTTTTCCGCGTTGTTTTTTATAAATAAATCATAACTATACAAACATATTAGCCTAATATTTTTATTTAATCGCCTTGTTATATATAGTAAAATGGATATTGTCAATGGACCCTGCATTAGTGAGCTTAACATAGATTATACATATCTATGTTCTACGACCTACAGAAAGACATTAAAATTTATTATGTGATGATTTTTAAAAATAACACAAAGTAGCTCTACTTAAATAAACAAGTTCATCTACCAGCGATTATAAAAGCCTATGCTCTACATTTGACATATAAAAATTTATTTTACTTCTAAATTAAATACATCTTACAGATTAAAGAGACAGAGTAAGAAGACATTTGAGTATACATAGTAACATGTTTTGCTGGATGGCAAACCTATTGGAACATGGTTGGTTACCTGGAATTCGTTGACTAATTTATCGTTCATCATCTTGGCGGGGTCGGGCAGGAAGGGCCAGGGCGCTGGAGGTGGCGCCCGGGGGCGAGTGGAGCCCCTGGCCGTCCTGGGGCCCGGGGGGCTCCGGCGTGGGCGCCGTGGCGGCGGTCGGCGTCCCGGGTGTGCTCTGCCCCTCCGGGCAGGCTGTTCTGCTGTTGTTGGGGCGGCTTGTTGTTGTTGCTGTTGGGCTTGTTGTTGGGCTTGTTGCTGTTGCTGGTTCTGTTGGTTCTGTTGCTGGGCTTGTTGTTGTTGTTGCTGGTATTGCTGTTGTTGGTGCTGTTGCATCTGCTGCAGTAGCGACTGCGAGTGCTGCTGGTGGTGCAGCGGCGGCGGTGACGACATATTGTTGTTGCTACTGCTGTTGTTGTTATTGTTGTTGTTGTGGCCGTCCGTCGGCGAGATGGGCGGCGGGCCGCGCGCCTGGTGCCAGAAGTCGGCCGCCGGGTTCATCTTGAAGACTGGCCGCTGGATGAGCACGCGGCTGTCTGTATGTCGGCCGACATGGGTCCGTCCTCTCCGGGGCCGTCCCCTGGCGAGGCTCGCAGGTCCAGCGGGGTGGATATCGTGATGGAGGCGGTCCCTGGCACTGGCGACACTACGGGACTCCCCCCGGCGGTTTGTACTGAATCTGTGCCCGGACACACAGTCTATAGGAACATCGGAACTGCACTGGATTGTCACTACAACAGTCTATGGCTGTCTGTCCACGGCCTCGGCCGCTCTCCCGACGATCACCGGTCACCACCGAGTTACAAACTCTGAAACCAACAAAGTCAATTAGAATTTTCAAAAATAATATTGACAGCACAAGTTTTTTTATTAAAAATATTAAATATTGACAGTTCAGATACACTACAAGTTTTAAACTATGAATTCGCAATAATTTAAAATAATTCGATGGTTCGTGTTTTAGGATGTTTAGTTTATCTGTGGTATAAAGTTTCGAAAATATTTACAAGTCCCGGAAGACGATGTAATTTTCCGAAAAATTTCAAAGTCGATAAGTAGTTACAGACCGATATGAAATTCGTCTAAGTCCGAGGTAGGCGTCGCGACGTGTGGTGAGCGTCTTGGGGTGTTCCTCGAGCGCCGGCACGCGACTGAGTGGCGCCGGTATCTCGCGGACTTATAACCGAAGACGTTTGAAGAAAGCGCGCGAGAAAAAAAATCGCCACATCATAAAAAAGAGGGGATGCGTCGAAGACGAAGACGAAAGGGAAGAAGCGCGTCTCGTCGCGGCGCGGCCAAGACTGAGCGTCGCGGGCGCGTCGTGGCGGCGTCTTGCCTTCCCACCCGCGGCGAGGGAAGGAAACTTGCGAAAGAGACGGAGAGACGAGCAGCCCTTCTCCGCCCGTTCTTTCTCTCTCGCTCTCTCTTAGAAAAACCCCTCTCGTTCTCTTTCTCCCCCTCCACCCCCGCCCGCCGAACGCTCACGATATTTTCCTTACAATTTTCTGCGCCGGCGTCTCTCCCCTCCACGACGCGCCGTAAGATTTTCCCCTCTGTTCCTCCGTCTTTCCACCCCTCTTCTCGGCCGGCGATAGAAAAGTCGCGCATTATATGGAAGGGGAATCTAAGGGTTAAAAACCCTAATGAAAAGAGGCTCGACCCTTCCTTCCCCCTGTGATTTTTCTCCCCCGCCCTCACTAGTGTCCGGTGCTGGACACTGCCACCCTTTCTTCCCCATTTCTTATTAATTTCTTTACAGCTTTTACAAAGGTATACTTGGTTTACAAAGGTATAATACAAAAATATCAATTGCGGTTGTTAAGTAAACTATGTAAATTTATTAAGTAATTGTGTAAAAATTCCTTTTATTGATTGCTAAAACATTTTTATTCAAGGTACCTAAAATTAATCAGTAGAACTAAAATGATAATTTTAAACCTAGTAATATCATCACCGTTTGAAATGTAGAGAAATAAACAGAAATAGTTAATCTAACATTTTTGTTTTCAATCAAAACCCTGTCAATTTTATAAAACTTAATATGTAGATAAAATACCTTTCATATATATTTTTTAATAATAATTTAAATATTTATAGAGAAATCTTTGTGTTTATTATTTTATGTTTTACTAATGACATCAAGAAACCTGTTTGTTTTATGTACTGCAGTGACGTGCAATATGAAAAAAATTGTCGTTGTTAATGTTAAATTTGACGTCTTGAATAATTTTTTATTATTTATTTAGGATACTAAAAAATAAATAATGCTTAATGTATTTTCATAAATTACACTTAAATCGCCAGAAAAGCACAAGCTGCAAAATGTAGAAGTCCAGAATATAAATGAGAGAATTATATTTTAGGGGGAAAGGAGATACAAAATAATCCATATGTCGTAGTTTTCTGTAATTATCTCTTCTCCGGCGTTCTATAAATTTTATTTTGTTTTAAAACAGGATATCCGCGTGCGCGCCACTCCCGGCGCCGCGCCTCCTTCGCTCGAGCAGTGCTGCCACCTATCGGCGACTCGGCGAACTGCCACGAGGGATGAACGAAAGGGTGAACTTTTCTGCTATCACCGCGCTCTGTCGTCAGACGCCTCAACTGCTTCCACGGAAGGCGCGCCGCTCCGCTCCCCAGGTATATCACCGCTTCTTAGCTTCACTTCAATTTTTTACTGGAAATTTTTAATGTAACAATTTTTTACTGGAAATTTTTAATGTAACTTTTAGGAGAGGTATATTTTCTTATCAGACCTGGTCAGATTGGATTATTGGAAAGGTTTTTTTAATATCTTGGGGATTTATGGGTTGAAAACACCTTTAAATAGAACTTTAAATCTATTATTTTTTTGCCTTGGTACCATTTTTGCAAATGATTAGGTTTGACAATATTCTTAAGTAGGCAGTTGACAGTAAAAATCGTCAGGTTATTCAGCAATTAAGAATTCTCATTTATAAGTTTTTTGCAGAAGAAGGCAATTGAAATAAAAAATACATTTACTCTGAATTTTTGAAATTCCAAATACTGTAAAATTTTTGAATGAAGTTTTCATAAACATATATGTCTCTGAGCTAATTAATTGTAGTGGACAAATCAAGAACATTTAAACCATTGTTTCTATTATTCTAATAAACGATAATTCAACGTTGTTGATTCAGTAAATAAAAACATCTTAGCCAAGTGAGAAAGAGTTTGCAAATTATTGTGAATAGCCTATTTGAATTTTTTAATAAACTTTTTTATGGTTAGTGCGCAATTAAGCGCATAGGTAGGTTCATTGAAAGTTCACATCAAAAGTATGAAAATAATAGTTATTTCATGAGTCTCGAAAAATCTAATTTGAAATCTTCACTACTTTAAAAATTTGCGATGAAATAAAATACAGCATTCTTATAATTTCTAATTACCTAATTTAACCAAGATTTTACAACAACACTATTTAAAGCTATGTTTGAAACACAAACTTATGTTTTCATATTTTCTTTGTATTTCTCCTTTCTCTCAAAGACAATACCCCTCAATAGACCTCCTAGAGCCCACTTTCCACACGATCCGCCGCGCCGCGAAGGCCCTACAACGTACGGCGCTCGTGCTGGAACGCTAATACATTCCGTTTAGCCAGCGTCAAGTGTCCGTGTTGTCGCGATGCTATCGGCCCAATAAATAAACACAAAGCAAATGCACACTTTATCAGTTGCATACTCGACTGAAATATTGCGGCGATGCGGCGGAGGCGGCGCGGCAGTGCGCGGCCCCCGGCTGGCCGGCACACACTACACACTACACACCACACACTACACACTAGCTTGGCAGGGGACCGGCCGGATAGTGTGAGTAAAACGGCAAATAACGACTGTAAACGCAGGAAAAAAGTTGAGTGCTGAGTAAGTAGTGTTTGATATTAGTTATTGCGTATCGAAAAATATTATTTTACTCACTTCCCTTAAAAAATAAATGCATTTGCTAGCACAAAATAAAAAATAGTTGTAGCTTGTTGTGAAAAATCCTTTTCATTTACTTCTTTCCAAGGGTGGTTGAGGGTCGCTTTCTCCAAATACGGTTTAAATTAAACCTGTTAAAGTGCAATACTAACCATTTGGTTAACTTTGGTTTGAACTGATTTGGAATAAGCGCCACTTACAGTTGTGTTTCCTAGTCTACTGATCACCTTAAAGATCGCTTTATCCAAGTAGGTTTAAACTTAAACACAAGTTATGTCAACATCAAAGTTTAATATATGTTTCCAGTTTAAGTAGATTAGAACATATTTTGGGGAAAAAGTCTCTATGTAATATTTTTGATATCCAGAAAAAAAACTGTAAAACCTAGAGGGCTCTAGGAAATACAGTATCATTCATAATGTGTTCAAGAAGAAGTGAACACCTATAAAATAAATTTATGTTCATGATGAACGAATACATTCTTCGAATAATAGGAACATATGAACGAATAATAGGAGTTAAGTCTGTGTAAAATGTATAGGTCGTGTAGAATTCTTTGTAGGTGATAACTGATTCACGTGGTAGGACATCTTAGGATGTAAGAGTATTGGGATTTTTTACTTCAAAAACTTTGATTCGCCTTATTTATCTCATCTTTCTGATAACAATCACATTTTATGAAAAACTGGCCAGTAAGATTTTCTGCCCAAAGTACTGTCTCAAGTTTCTGTTAAGTATTCAGCTTCTCATGAACAGTAATCTAGTTTATTTTGGCACAATTGGTTTTCACATTTTGAAAGTAGAAACTGTGGTAAGAATTGTTATAAGAATAATAATATAGGTTCACTTGAAAAGTCATCAAAATAATCTATCAAAGTCAATGTATTATAACTAGAGCATTGTAGTTATGCTGTTATTTCATATGATTTAAAATTTGATTAAACTGTAAATACAGCTTTAGGGGGTCATTTAGTTGTGTTTAGATTTTATTTAATGCACCGTAATTTGTTATTTTTAGGATTAAAGTATTTTATTTGTTCATTACAGTTTTTCTAAATGTCCTTATAGATTTTCTGATGCTGGACGGATTATATTTTTAAATACTACTCACAACAATCAAACACATCAGTTTCCCTCTACAATTTTATAATTCTGCATAATATACCTAATGGTTCAGATATTTGAGGAAGTACTTTCCTTGTGAAATACTGCGATAATGATTCGAAAAATAATAACGATACAAAGTACTTTGACCTATGGTCACATTTTGCAAGGTTTTAACTTGCCAAACTAGTTTACGTTGCATTAAATTCTAAAAACATCGCTCATTATAGATTACGCAAGCTTCTTTCGATGACTTATTATTTTATTGTGTATTGTGAATATTAGGAATTTTAGTCTTGGTTTCGCTCATGAATAAACCTAAAAATAAATAAACGAAAAAAATAAAAATAAATTTTTTTTGTTTTACTCTATAACAAGAAAAGTTACGGTGTATTAGTCAATCTATTATGTTTAAACTTATAAAATATTTAAAAGAAGCCAGACTCTAAGTTCTCACAGTTAGAAAAAAATAATGGTTTTACATGAAAATTTTAAGTAGTCTGTCATATTGTAGTAAAAATACATAATTTATAAAAATTACAAAATTAATAATAATAAAAAATACAGTTTTTGTCTTATTTCTTGACAACAAACAATGTTGTCACCCTTCATTCTTAAACACATATCAAAATACAAAATCTTTATTATTTTTAAATGAAAATAACGTTCAGAGTAGCAAATTAAAATTTATAATAACTTTAAAACATATAATTGGGCAAATAAAATAAAAATACTTGAGACTAATTTAGAGTTAAAAGATTATGTGTTACTTCAGTTACGTGAAACATCCAGCTATAATTTTTTAAACCTTAAAATTTTTGAAGTTGAAGAAACATTGAAGTAGAAAGCAAATATTTTAAACTAAACCAGTTGTTTTATACTTATTTACTTGAACAGGTACATTTCAGCTAATACCAATTTTTTAAAAAAACCTGTAGGCGTGGCCAAGGTTGAATGGATGAAAAGCAGGTTATGGATAAAAAGCAGTTAAAAACTAGTAAGAAAGTTAAAATCAGGTTATTTTAATTTCTTTTAGTACCAGGGGGACCGAGCTTAAGCTCGGTAAAATTATTACTTTCGTTTCTCACACAAAGCTCGTTCGCTCCGCTCACTCGCCAGGCGGAAGGTTTGCTGCACATTGGTATGATTTTCCTAAAACCACAGGTTAAAGATGTAACACATTGGTTTATTTTACCTACAGTTATCAGCTGATTTTTGTTCAGTTAAAAATTTTCCATAAGGATAACATGGGATCTTTGAAGGGCTCTAGCGCGAAAACCGGATTTTTCCCAGCTATGGGACCAGCTCCAATCGATTTCTGGTGGCCAAAACCCCCATATTCCAAAATTTGAAGGAAATCGTCGGAGCCGTTTTTGAGATAATTGTGCAAACAAGCAAGCAAGCAAACAAGCAAACATTGCTCGTATAAGAGTATAGGATATTAAAAGTTAGGTAAAGTTTTTCATTTTTGTTTAAGACGATAAATCAAAAACTGAGAGGATTTTTAATTGTTATATGTTTAATTAAACTAAAGAGTTATGATTAACAAAAATAAAACATAGTATTCTTTTATTATTTGCACAAAGGTAATTCTAAGAATTTATTGATTTAGGTTTTTATTCATTGAACGCTTGCACATTTTAGATCCAAAATGCTGTGAAATATTGTTTGTAACATTCAAATTTGAAAAGCTTGTAAATATTTCCTCTTATGAGCACAATAGTTTATTAGTTAAATTTAATTGTGATGGGCGGGTGGACAGATCGATACAGATTTTATAACGTGCAAATTATTGTATCTGATATTCAATTATTGATAGAAAAATTACATTACAGTGTAATTTTTTTATGAAATGTCCTAAAATGTCACTGAAAATTTGATCATAAATTATTAATTTATAAATTCCCACATTCTCATCTATCATTTGGAACAAACTGTCAAACTAATAGACAATACTAATTACTGTATTTGAAATTCAGTTAATTATAAAAAAAATCAAACCATGCGAAGTATTCAATTAACTGCATTTACCTTTATCCTACTATCAGGATATGAAGGCATTGATTCATTGTTTACGTTTTACTCTATTTTACTAATATTGTTTGAAAAACATACTGCATACAATATCATTATTAAAAGCCTATTTTCTGCGCAACAAGGAAGATGCAACAGTGTTATAATTTTAGCTTAACAAACACCCGAGTATGATAGTTAGACACATGAAATTTTAATCTCAGTTAAAGTGTGAAATTTAATTTTTCAATTCCACCGATCGTATATTAGGTGTTTTATATGAACATTTAAAAATAACTTCAATATTTAGGCCTATCAGTAGAAGACATTCAATACTTTTCACAATTACTTAAAAAGTTTAAAAAAGAATACGTTACAGACCTCTTCTGGTCCCAATTTCATGGCTACAAAGTAAATCGGTTTCGAATCAGGTACGACATAACTTCTGAATTAACTAAAAAAATCTACTAAATAAATTAACCACTATAAATTCAGATGATTTTAAAATTTAAATAGTAAATTAAAATACGTTTTTAATTATTATTTACCAAACTAAACTCCCAGTCAATGACTGGTTTATTTTGAAACCGTCATTAACTTTTAAACTACTTTGCGTGTATAATTAATTTCTTAAACGGCTAAAAAGTATGTCCTTCACAGACGAACGTGAGTTATACAGAATAGTTCTACTACTCTCAATGTGAAATGAGGTTAACCTTGATAACAAACCACAATATAAATAATCTTAAATCAAGAGCATTCTGTTCATTCATTGATACAAAAAAAGAAACAGTGACAGCGTTAATAAGAGATACTGAATATAAACACTTACACGCATTTTTACAGCAGAAGTAGCAGTATTTTTCCTGACCCAGCTTGATGATATCAAGTCATTTTTAAAATGAACGAGTTGAGATGCACTCTTGACTCACTATGCACCAGCTCCTTCGGTTGGCGCATTATAAACAAGATGGCGGCCAATGTCAATAGATGCACACACAAACATACGATTGTCTCACATTATATTACAGTTTAGGTAGGACGTTGCGTTATCGAGGTTTTGGAAAATGTTTTGACAATTATTTTTTGGTACTTTTTCAGCTCGTCGAAGAAATTAAATTGAACCTTTCTACATAAACGGTGTTTGGCAGTCCACCCGATGCACATGCAGTTTAGTCACTGACGACGTCTTCCCCCCCTCGCACGGTCTATCTGATAACACTTATCAATGTACGAAATGTTCAATCGATTGTGAGCCGCCTCACTTCACAGTCCCGGGGATAAGATTGCCCGCTGCTACATCCAGTCGTGGGAGTTCTACCTGGATTTTTACATTGTGAGGAATATAAAATGCTGTTTAAAATGGCGGAGGAGTTCCACCATTGGTGGATTGTGTTCACGGGTGGCAACTCAAGTGTGACTAGAATGTTTCCATTCACGCCGGTCCCTGGTCCGTGACGACCGACTGCTGCGTCACGGCGATGCGAGTGAGGAGGGAGTTGGCCAAATCGGCTACGTAGACCAGTTCATATTTGATACGGAATTTTTATTACAAATTACTGAAATTTTATGTCACATACTGTACTTGTGAAGTCAACACCTCTACCCCTCAGAGTACCTCACGATATCATATTGTGTACCTTTGATTTGTTGATTTGATGATTTGTTTTATTAATTTATTTTAGGAAAAACCTTTCAAATGAAATTAGCTAACATTACATACAAAATAATAAGCAATATGTTTTATGTAATTTTATTATTTATTTTGATTTAAACTTTGTTACAATTTGTTGCAGTCTATGACATGTTGTAAATGCTATGTACATAGTCTGATGATAATAAACGATTTTATTTGATTTCAAATCTTTCGTCACATACTCTACTTATAAATTCGCCACGCCTCCCCCTAACGCAACCCGCTCTCAAGAGAAGACTTTGTTTTTCTGACTTTCACCTCAGCAGCTATTTTAAATGTTATTTATCCATTTTAGAAAAAACTTTTACAAATCAATTGGTTGCATCATAAGAGAGCCAACAAAATCATTTGCGGGTTTTCAGATGTACTTATCGCAATAGGGATACAAATAAGAATAAATTGAGACATTAGTGTATAACTCGATTAACACGACTTTTATTACAAATTATTTATACACAAAAAGAAATAAATTATTTTTAATTACAATAAATATTAAATTACGATTAAAGTAAGGGGGGAATCCTACATTGCTGTCATTGTAATTAATATGGAACATTTTTAAAAATTGAGACAAATATATTACTAATAAAATACATGTTGTAACATTGTTTGTTATAGAGAAATGTACATGCACATTTTACAATATTTGAAAGGTGATTGTATTTTATCTCTTGGATTTTATATTTTTCACTACGCAAAAACAATTTGAGAAAGTTTTACTAAAAATTGTCATCTAAATTAAAAATGCTTTAATTTTGTGCTATACTGGATATTTATAATAATTCTATCTTATTTTGAAATTATTTTAGTTAAAAGTAAACAATATAGTTGATATCAAGAAATTTAAATTTGAATTTGGACTAGGCAAGTAATAAACCTCCAATTTGAAAGCTTTCAAATGTCATGGACTTTTTTATTGTAGATTACAAAAAAATAATAAAAATCATAATAATAATAATAATAATACACATTCGAGAATTGATCTTGAGTTCTTTTTAAGTTTTATAAATCAACATATTTCAGATACCTCAGTTTTGAAATTAATATCCAGCCTTTGGTATTGAAATAAAACAGCATGGAAATTCTCATCTTAGTAGGCCTAGTAAACTTTGAAACGACCATAGTATGTATTTAAATTTTTACTCAAATCAATCAACTAATAAATAAAGTTCGCAAGCAACTTTGGTTTATATATCAAACTTCTTGAACTTCAGTCAATATTTGTGTATTTTTTGTAGACCGATTGATCTCTGTTAAAATTTGTTTCGGTACACAGTACTAAAAGCAAACACAGTACTAATCGACTGTTTATGGATATTAGGAACTAAAAGTAAGTAAATAAAAAAAGAAAAATTATCCAAAAGTTAGCAAATACAAAAATTATTTTTAACGTAGGTTTGAAATTAGCTTGAAGCATTACACACAACTTTTAATGTATTTGTACATTAGTTTTATTACAATGTTGGTTAAAAAGAAATACTTATAAAAAATAACATTTTTAGTACAGTGTTTGAGTACCTAAGTTTGAAGAAAAATTTATTTAAAAAATGGTACCTGACAAAAATGTACATTTTTTGTAAAAATAGTTATCCATGCATTAATGAATAGATTCTTAAAGCCATAATCGTGTTTTTATTTTTTCCAGAAGAGTCCAAGGAGCATACGAAAGGCCTGCTCGAGAATTGATTACGCTATTGCTCTATGCATCCTCGACCTACACCATCCGCCTCCTATCCGTCCCATCGGTGGCCAGTAAACAACTGCCCCCCAGGCAGCCTCCGAGGCCGATAGCAGTTTAAACTAAGGTTATGTAAATGCCGGTGTTGCTGTATCCTCGATGGTCGACAGTTCCGGTCGCGTGATCGCTCGTTACAGCAAACTTATTGGTTTCTGGTAGGTTTTATTGAATCCGAGGTAAGGGCGATTGGGATGTTGGTAAAGTGGTTAGAACACCTGTTTGGGAATTTGGAGCTTGAATTTTGTTGGCCTAGAGTCCCGCTTAAGCTTTAATTAGTAAAGAAGAACTCATTTTAGCTCTGTTAGTCGAGAGAAGACATTTCTTTAACTTTGAATGATCGTAGGTGAATATCATCAATATTTGTATAAAAATAACCCATTCTAACTTTATTCGGCAAATACTGGACTGCATATAAAATTATTAGAAATATATTCATAACTTATATTTATTAATAATCTTGAATTTAAAGAGATTGGGATTTCAAAAACTAAATTTAGAAGTCATTGAAATATATTGGAAAGTTTAAGTACACATAAGGTGTGTATTTACTTTTACAATAATCAGCATTAATACAATAATGTTTATGTATTTTATGAAATACTATCTTTTTCCCGCGGCTTCGCTAACTACTCGACGTCAGGTTTAGCTCGTTCTCTCCGCTCACTCGCCCTAGTTCGCACGACGTCAGGTTTAGCTTGTTCACTAGGCTCATTCACTGTCACCCTCACCCCTTATATAAGAAATCGCTGGAACACCTAAAATTATAGTTTTTTATTGACTTTGTTTCTTGGCAACAAATAAATATATAATAAAATTTATTATTACATTTTTTACATACAATTTTTTATCTCCTTCATAAAAATTAGTTTAAAATAAATTAAAAAAAGTAGCCTACGTTACTTCTGATACCTCAAAGAGAATGTGTGTACAAAGTTTCATGATAATCAGTTGAGTAGTTTTCGCGTTAAAGAGTAACAAACATATGGACATTCACATTTATAATATTGTAGGGATACAGTAGTTGGTGTTTTCAGGAAACTGACAATGACAACAATTGTAACATATAAAGAAAAATAGAATGGTCGAATGAATGTTGGCCACAATACGAATTATCATCATAAAATAATAATCATATTATAAAAGTCTGAATAATTGTGAAAGGGCACATATTGTGGGACTTCAAACAGCTAATTTGTGAACTTACTGATGACTAAATAAATCTATTGTAATTAGACAAACAATACTCATTCGCTATTAAACAAAAATTCTCATCAAGAATAAAATAATATAACACATAATGAAGTGTGTACGTACAAAACTAACAATAATCAATTACGAAGCCATTAACACATACTCTCTTAAGTACATAGTTTACCACTCATACTTCGTCATCAAAACCCCTTTAAATCAAACAAACCCCTTTAAAGCTGAATGAGTGAAGAACCCTCTACAACAGTTCTAGTGGCGAAAGGGCAAAGAAGGGCGTGTAGGTCAAAGGGCACCGGTGCCCTCCATAGAGCGTGCCTGGAGGCAGCCCAGTCTAGACACGTGGACCCTACAACTATGATTACCTAGGCCGAGTGAATGACTTTCTTGAATACAGACTCGTCCACCCTCCCACACCCTCTTACTGTTGTTATTTGATTACGCCCTTGTGGTAGGTATTATTTGTACCCTTTCGCCTTCTAATAGACCCCTGCTCTTGCTCCGCACCTGCCCATATGTTGTTGTAGGATACTAGTGTGAATTAGACATTCTAATCACGAAATGTAGTTACATTTAATTTTTAAATTTGTATAAAAAATAGGCAGTGGAACCCCTTTTATTTGTCTGACATTTTCTCAAGTCATTGATAGAAAATCAGTATGATTCAAAAGTTATTGTTTTGAAAGCTGGAGAGATATTTTTATTGTATCATCAGTTTCAATATACTATAGCAAAAGTGTATTTTAGGCTCTAGAATATTTTTGGTCAAATTAGATTAAAAAATTTTAATGCAATTGATATAAATTCATTTAAATTTCGAAATTAAATTTATTTAACTTTAAGCAGAGCTTTTGAACTTGAATAAATTAAGTCGATGCCTCACAGTAGGCCCTATCAATATTTTAATTATTACAGCAATAAGTTAACTTACTGACGAATTGTGCGTACTGTATAGTAAAGATTCCTCGATACATGAACTTTTGGACTCGATACATGGAGTGCGAAGCACAAATTAACAGTCAAAGAACTATTATTATTATAGGGCCAATTTTATTATTTAGAATATTTATTGCAATAGCTGTTTATAATATCAAACCATCTATAATTGTGTAACAGTTTTATTACAACCTATCCATATGCATTTTAAGCAAAATTCCTAATTGAGTCCTGAGCAGAGAAAATTTAATGCCATTTAATATATGTTATTTGGGATTAAATCATATAAAAAGCTCCTATAAATCATAGAGCCACGATGAACCTGGTAAACCTTAAATATATATTAACAAATAAAATAATATTTCAAAATGTTTATAACAAATAGAAAAAATAATAACTTTTTTATCATGGTAACACTATTTTATTTTTTGTAAAATTTTTATGGACGAACATCAATATATTCAACTGTAAGACCAACTATAGCTTCTAAAAAAACACATTCAATTCTTAATAAAAATGTGTATGCATGACCTAAATCAGTGACCAACTTTTCCCAGCTTAAGTTTTGTACCAATAACGACCTACGCCAAGCACAAATTCCTCTTTTCCTCCAGCAAAATAACGATCTCTCACGCACATAACTATAACTCACAATCCCAACATCCTTCCAGGATTCAAATCAATTCAATTGCCTCTGGCGCGCTCTTATTGGCTGTCACCGTTAATCATGCGGTATCCGAGATAGATGCGAGCGACTGGACATCTGGAAGCCTGGAGGCTCCAGCTCCAGCTCCAGCGGCTGTTTGTCACAGGGCGTAGTGCAGTCATGGGTTCGAGCCCCGCCCCTAGGAGTGGCGCGTCCGTTGAATGCATTACCTTCGTTTATCTAGACATGACATGATAGATTCTGTGAGTTATGAACTTTGTATAAGAGTGTTGCAGAATATACTGTGTGTAAATTTCAGGGAAGTTTAAAGAGTTTGGAGAAAATCCAGTTTTTAACAAGCTATTAGTTTCTCCTTTTTAGAGTAATGCCATTTTTAAGGATTAAAAGCTTTATGAATAATGGTTACTGGGATATTGGCTCTCTTTGTCACAAGAGATTTAACTGTTTAACACGTGCGCCAAGTCCAACTATTACGTGCCCACTCTCCATAACCTTATAATTCAATAGTTCTTCAATCTCAGAAAGGAGATTCTTTATTAGTGTTTAGACAATTAAGTTACAGGGCACTTAGTACAGTTTTGTACTGATAGATCTATAAATTTGCCTAAGATGTGTAGAACAGAAGGTACTATGGATCAAGTGGCGTTTATTCAATTTGCAAGAGCCTTTTCCCTCCGGGCCTTCGCACCCACTTTGCAGAAGGGCTCATCAAGAACGCCTCTCACAGCGCTCATTACCGAGCTGCATTCAGCCCCCCATGGCATTACTCAGACTAAACTGCCGTTTCCGGACACGCAGGGCGCCGTGTGCAGTTTGCACCTCTCGCGTGTGCGTGGGCGGGTGCGTGCGGGCGAGCCATGTGTCGGGCCTGGGGCCTGGGGGGCAGGTGCGGGATGTGCAAGGTACGGGTTCAAGGAAGCGGCAACATGCATCATGTGCCGTGCTGGCAAAAATTGCATTGTTCAATTACCGGAAATAATAAATAGCATACATTCGACACTGCAACGAAACAGCTCGTCTGTTTGTACATTTTTTATCCCCTCCCCTGCAGACAGGATCAATTGCAGATGTTGGGTGCGATAAGTTCTTGCGAAAACGAAATGCGATCGTCGCCAGCCACTTTCTCCGAATTATACCCCTCCCCGGCACCTACGTCATCACCAACTGCTCACGTTGAGCTGCTGGATAAGACAATGGTGCGTGGCTCTTTGCATTACCACGTATTTAGACATATCAAGAAGATATAAGAAACTTTTTTTCATTTTTGCAAATTTAGTTTATGTAGATCTAAAGGCCGATTTAAATTGGGGGAAAGGAATCTTATACTTGACCCCTAGGATTGCAGATTTATCCCTCTATTGAATACACCTCACATTAAATGTAACTCCAACTAGAGTATTAAGTTTCGAGCAATTTAGTTTGGGTATTGATAAAATTAGTACCCAACCAATCCAATATTGTGATTATCAGTAATCACCCAAAATTATACACTTATTTACAGCTGTTAGAAGTGTTAGAAACAGATGTTAAAAATGTTCAAACCAATCCCAATGTTATTTTAATGGGATAATTTCAATTTTCAACTATGGATAGTGCTTTTATTTTAAGTCTGAATATCATCAATTGCTGTCGGAAACAACTACAACCAGCTCTGTCAGTCGATACCAAAAACGTGAAATGCTGTAGAAAATTGTAAAAGAAGTTGTCATTGCAAAAAAGAAAAAAAACATTGGCGTATTAAATAAGTACATATGTTTCCTTGAACCTTAGAACTTGGGCTATAAGTTAAGTTAGGATCAAGGCATATTTGTAATTTATTATTGTAATTTGTGTATTTATGGAGGGTATTATAATAAAGTGTTTTACTCTAAACTAATGAAATATTACGTTTTTTTCAGGTAATCTCGGAAAAAGGGCAGACTACAATATTAACAAAAGGATCAACACTGCTCTAAAAGGATATCAATATAGTGCAAAGATAATAATAAAATCACACCACTTAATGTGTGCCTAACATTAAAATACGAAATACATTATTAGACACTATAAAATATGCGTTTGTGAAACACTCTTATTTTAGCTAATTTATTGTTTGAGTTATATTATTAAATTGAGTTCAAATTTAACCACCCATTGGACCAGAGAGTAAATTTAAACTAAAACAGAGTCTTTCACGATTTACCTTTGTACATGTAAAAAGTAAGAATGAACTTAGTCTTAAAATCTTACAAATTTACAAGCGATTAATAAATCATCTCAAAAGGTAATTACCCTTTTATAAAAACTTCAGTGCGTTAAAGATTGCATTTACTAAATTGAACTTAGGCCGAAACAAACAATTAATTTATTCATTTATTAAAATATTAACAATTTTTATTTTTGATTCCGGTACGTACTTAGGTTTTAGCCAACAGTTCATAATTCAGTTAATAGTACATTAGAGAACTAAAAGATAGAGTAAAAATAAATGATGGTTTGATTGTCAACAATCAAAACTCTTCGGATCACCCGATATTTTTTTATAAAGGGCAAAATTTGTTATTTTTGGAATGTTTTTAATAGTTTGTCAAACTATAAGTTTTTTTTTTTTTTAAAGGAAGCACGTGAACGGGTGTATTAGTATTTAAAATAAAAAGTTACCAATAGTAAAAAGTAGAAAGTTGATTGGGATTTTTACGAAAAATTGAGAAAAATAAATAAATATCGATATTTTGATCGAATAGTACCATATAATATCGAGAAATATTTTCACTTTGAATAAATTTTTTCATTTTTGAGTAACTTCTCCACTAATATAAAAATATCGTAATCCCAAATGAAAATTCAAATTTAAATAACTTTAAAAGATTTGAGACAACTTATTTTAATGCAATAAAAAGCCATGAAGTGGCTTCATTTCGATACTGTTATATTGCCCTGGCCAGACAGAGTATGGCAGTGTAGGGAAGCATGCACCATGTGCGACAGAGACGCTATGGCGGTCAATAGGGCCAGTGTTTTCCTAAGCCAAGACACTGTTGTGAGAAGGACCTCCCAGGACATTGGCCTAGTCCTGCGCGTCCCCAAACCTATAACTCGCTAACTGCTGGCCTCACATGTACTTGGCAAGTTTTAAAAATTTATAATAAAATATGGCAACTGTAATCTAAAATTTATAGAGAGTAGAAATATAACATATCAGAATACATTCGGTGAGTAAAATGTAGAAGTTAAAGTGACCATGCTAAGTAACCTTGATAGTTTTCTTTATAAATATATAAAAAAAACTTACTTTTACTTAATATGTCATGTAATAAAAGCCACAATGAATTATAAAATATAAACTCTACATACGATTTAAATATTTTTATAAAGTTTTGAGGTTTTTATACTGAACGACTTGAAACGTTTTAAAACATCTCCATAGTTTACTGTAATGTAATAGGACATTGCAGATCACTACGATATTAAATACAGTTTTGTGACTCATTCATCAAAACAGAAAAAAAATGTAGGACATTCGTTATTCGGTTTGGCCTACTGTTGATAAAATGTATATTTAGCATTATTACCAGCAAACATCACTACTACGTTTAAAAACAGTTTTACTATGCACTATGAAATAAAATTCCATATTCATAGACCAAAATACAGAATAATAATTTCTTGGGAGAAGATTTACAGTATTTTTATTATTCCGTTTAATTAAAAAAAGGTATAAACGAGAAATTAACCATTTTAATGTCTTGTTTTTGATGATATAAAATTTTACTCTTCAAATTTTTTGAGACGGTCCCTTCTCAACTGAAACTCGTACTTTTCCATCTTTAATCCATCTTATCGTGACTTTTATACTATCGTAATATTCATAAAATATTCAAAATTATCTGACGTCAGAATCAAATTTCGTCAACTTCTCTTGATGATTTAACTTGATAATCAGGGGTTGGCTTATCTCGCCGAGTGCGATGCGAGGTCTTGCGATGCGTTTATGCTGAAGGGTGCAACATGGGTGCATCTCACCCCTGCAACTTCGATCCCCCAGCTAGGGGAGCTAGGGGAGCGCCGGCCTAACGTGCACTAGTTTGATAGTGGAACGGCACATTGTAGCCAACAACATTTATACTCGACGATGTGTATCGAAGAACAAACCATGTTCTACTGTCGGGATTATGTATAAAATATCTCATTTAAAAATACTGTGATTTCGAGTATTGTAGTTGAAGCCTTTCACATAGACGTTTTTCATTATGAGCCTTTATTAAATCGTTGATTTATCATCAGTATACCAAGGGGTCCGAGCTTATGTTTGGTAAAGTTAGTATTAAGCGTCATTTTCCTTTCTTAGACAAAGGTCGTTCGCTCCGTTTTCTCCGCTCACTCCCCTCTTCTTTTTTTAAAGACAAATTCGTTCGGTTCGTCCTCTCGACAGTTCAATGGGTACTGCACTTTGGTATAAAATTGTTGAACCACAGGTTAAAGATGTAAAACATTCGTTTATATTTACAACTGTCAGCTAATTTTTGTCCAAATTGGTAGCTAAAAAAATATCCGTAAGGATACATGGGAACTTTAAAAGGCTATAGAACAAAACCCGGATTTTCCCAGCCATGATACCAACCCCAATAATAGATTTCTCGTGACCAAAACCCACCCACATGTTCAACAGAAAAATCCTTGGACAGGAAAAAGTTTGCCTGCATAAACATTTGCTTTCCAGTATAATTTGTGTAGGAGTAGGCAAATGCTACTTTCCCTTACGTATTCTACTAAGGTTTTAACCCCAACGAAAGTCATAATCATTTACCGTCTTCCCAACAAGTGTTGGGAAGACGGTAAATGACGGTAAATGAATGTATGTTGTACCTGACCGTACACACGTAGCTCATTATGGGGCAATTGCGTTTCTATCAGTAAGTAATGAAAACGTCCATGGAGGTGTAATTTAGACGTACTAAGCCAGCATTAAAATTTAAATTCCATTACGTTTCTGTGACGCAGGTTGGAGGTTAGCAGGGTAGAGGCTTCCTGCTGCGCATGCGCCACTAGACCGATCCTAGCATACGGAACTACGTACAACCGCTGTTGGAATATGCGACAGTTCGACGACATGTTAGTAGACCGGCAGCGAGGAAATTGTTGGTGGAAATTGTCGACGAGTCGGGTTTGAATGTAATAAAGTTTCTGGTTTAATATGTAGTAGATCTAAAATAATGAAATAGAGTTGCAGTTGTTTATTTTGAACAGGTACAGAAGTAGTGTATAAATTATGTTTAAAGATTTTCAAAATTACTATTTTAGTGGCTCCAAACTCGACCGACAACGATTTTAGGATCGACCGGTTCGCATAGCTTTCGTGCTGATTAAACCATGGTATAAACCCTTCATCCAAAATGGCCGCCGAGTGCAAATCCTCAATTTAATATATCACTAAATATAACACGTCCCTAGCAATTATTTACCGTCAGAACTATCAAAAATGCCTTTTACAAAAATCAAGTGCCTGCCAATGACGCATAGTGGACGGCGCGCTGGCCAATCAGGGGTGTTTTCAATTTCCCTCCCCCTCCCCACCGTCACACTTCCACCCTGTACACAGCATGGGCGGGAACTCAAATACAACCCCCCCCCCCCCCCCCGACCGGCTCACACGGCCCCACGCTAGTGAGGATTAATCATTTCGTTTTCGTTTAGGAAAAACGCTCCCCTCCCTGGCGCGAATAGTTCCACTATTGATTGATAGGGCTAGGCTTTGCTGCGTTATTGGATAGGCTAAAACTATGCCGGGTGAAATATGTGCAGCGCACCCCCAGGATTATGGTGGACTTTTACTGGGGTTGCTGGGATCGAGGCGAGACAGGCGACAATGTTGATGTTAAACTGTTCTGATGTATTGTAACAAGGGTTGAAATTCGGATAGTTTAGGATGTTGACGTTGAAATATTAGAATAAATGATGGGGTTCACTGTGATAAAAAATATCAAGCGCACGTGGATCGGTGGTACTCTGAATCGGCATTTTGTATGTTTCATTTTAAAACAAGTTTCATCAATAAAAAGTCTTAACCAGGAAAATATTATTGAGTGTTATTTTAACCCTTATGTAAGCATCTATTTTTTACCTCTCTGTCCCATGTATCTATAGTTTGATCAAACATATTATCTTTCCATATCATATCCATATAATTTCATATCCATATATCATATCATATAATATCATATCATATCACATATCATCTATCTATCCAATGTATATTTATAATTTAAATTAATCTTTATATGAAAGAATTTAAAACATTTTGTTTAAAAAAATTCAAAACCTTTTGAGATTTTCTGATGATTAATCAAGACTTACGCTGTAAATGTAAAAGAAAGAATTATCGCTCCTTTCACTCATAACTGTCTCTAGATCTCGGTAAGGTTGAGTGTCTCAATTTTAGCATAGAAAGAGAGGATCCCACTTTTCTCCTTTATTTTTTTTCTGCACTTCTAATTCTATTAGCTAATGTTACTCCAAGAAAAAACATGCCTATCTATGGACTACCAAAACAATTCATGGTAACAAAACAAGTTAAAATTTTATACGATTTTAGAAAATTTTTTAATTTCTCCATCCCAACAGACATGATCACCCGGTAAATTTTAATGTAAATTTGCGAACTTCCTAATTATTATTTACACTATAAATAATACAGGGGATAAAATGTAAGTTTGTTGCCATTTTGTCATGAATAATAGTATGAAGGTGACCACAAAATTCCATCAAGTTTTGGTTTTTTCACTCTACCACTTAACAAGCTAGATGGGTAATATATACATATATACACATATATGGGTTTTGTGTATAATAATTATTAGTTTTGTGTGTTATTTCGTAATTTAAATCATTAAATTTATAAATCTACGAACACAAAGCCCAAAAACCCATTTTTGACCAACTTGAGGCCCCTGATAAACCAAATTCTACGTTTCTCGATCACCGTGATTTTCGACTTTGATAAACAAAATTGAACAAATAAATAGTGTTATTTTAACTCCAAGGAACCTCACAACAAAAAAGCATCATAGCACCGTTCTTACAATAACGGATCTCCTACCAATCATCCTACAATCATCTATCACTCATATTCAGGTTAAAATACCCACTATGTGATGTCCCTGTCTCAAAATAGTGATATAGTGATATATCACTATACAACCACAATATATAACCACAGTATAACCACAATAACATGTCCCCTGTAGCGATGAAATTCGCTAAAATGAAATTCCTTAAAAAAGTATAACAGTTTTTTAAGCGCACTGAAGCTAAGAAAATATTTTTAACACCATCATGTCAAACTTAACTATCCCAACAAACGTTGCTTCCTATTTCAGACCTTAGTTTGTTCTAAAGAATGTCAAATAATAGGATTTTACATCAGTAAATTTATTATTGTATCCAAATATAAAATACCTCATTCAAAACTGGATTGAAGAGTCTTCTGGTATCAAACGTTCTGTAGCCTACTTGGTTGAGGAGCTCATGATGAGTCGCTGGGATAACTAAATTATAGGTGTAACCGCGAATTGAATTTCAGTACTGATGAAAAGTGTAAACCTGTGATAAAGTGTTACAGTGATAATGACGAAGATGTCGTCCATTGGACTTATTATTATTTTATGTTTATATGACACTAGTATACGTGTTGCTCGAAATCTAGCAATTTATTTTAATACTATACAAATTTTACTTTTAGCTCTAAACCAATGACATCCAACCAATCCAATATTGTGAATATCTTTACAGGCCAAAATCTACTCGTATTTACAGCTGATTATTAACAGATGTTTGAAATGCTTTATTCGATCCCAATGTTATTTAAATGGGAAATTTTGAGATTTCAATGGTGGATTGGGCCTTTATTTTCAGTCCGATTCTCATCAGTTTTTGGCGGAAACAACTATAGAGCAAGCTCTATCCAACGACACCAAAAACTTGAAAATCGGTTAAAAATTGTAGGAGGAGTTCTCAAGACAAAAAACCCTTAGCGTATTAAATAAGTATAGATTAAATAAGTATAGATTTGCAATGCAATGTTATATTGTCCTACCGCAAATAAAGATTACTATTATTATTATCTATAGTAATAACTATTAAAATTGACACCAAAGTATGTCGTGTAGAAATTGTATAGTTAGATCGTGAAAGTGAAATATATCCTATACTATACTACGAGTAAAGAATATTTTTATTTGTACTCTATGATCACTGATCTCGAAAACGGATTTAAAAATTTTCTCAAAGCTTTGCAAATAACTCAGTAATGGGATATAAATAATATATATGCAGGTCTCTGTGCAAGAAAAAAACACACTATTTATCTATAATCTTTAATTTAAATTCTGACAGTTTTACTTGTGTCTTATGGAGTTAAAAATTAAAACAAAGAAATAATGGAAAAACTGACTCAATTGTCAAATTACAAGCCACGTGTTCCAGTATAAACATGTTTTGCATTGTAGTCAGTTAGTGATGAATGCTTTTATAATTACAACAATTCGTCTTTTTCAATATCTTACTTTATATTGGTAATTCCATAAATTTTTTTTGTAATATTAAAGTAGAAGGAAAAAATTAACTAAGCAATTTATAGAATTTAATGATTATAAAGACAAAAAATGTCCAAGTTAATTTTATTTTGTAATTCTTTAGTCCCTCAGGTCTTACTTCGTTATAAAAATGCAACAGAAATTAATTTTCCAACTGAGTCCGAATAAGTGTCCGAAAAAATTCTTTTGTGAATTTTAATGAAAACTGACAGACGGACATACTCCTAAGTTAGATTTTTTTATGTTTAGGGGTCTATTGTTTACCATTGTAGAGGCCAATGGTTTTATGCTAAAAAGTTGTGTGAATACATGTATATTAAAATAATAAAACTAGATAGTCACTTGTAAAAGCCACAAATTTAGCTTTAATTTTTGAGAAAAAAGGTCGTTTTGTCCGAATGTTGTTTTCCGAAAGATTGATCTGTTGTTTTTTTTCTAATTAAAACTGATAAATCTTAGAAACTACTTGTTAAATTTTATTAAAACTTTTATTAATTACTCTTGACATATGTAGCTCAAAAGTTAGGTAGATTTATGAGTGTAAATTTCATGTGCCAAAAAAAAAAAAAAACAAAAAAAAAACAAAACAGAAAACCTTATTTTTTATTTTTAAACTTACATAAAAATGGTTTAGAGAACTTAATCAACATGATTCTACCTATATATTTTTAGTAGACTATATGCTCTTTAAAGTAATGTAAAAATCATTGAAATCGTGCAATAAACATTTGGAGTTATGTTGATCAGAAAACTACTCTAAAAATTCACCGAAAAATATAGATTTTAATTTTTTACCATTTTTTAATTTTTTAAAACATTAACACGTAACTTTTATATTTTTCAATTTTTTACAGCTTGTCCTGCAAGAGACAAAAATGGCGCAAGATATTTTTTTCAGTAATAAAAGTTCAACCCCAATAAGGAGCAAAAAATGCTTAAGGATTTTAGGGCACTGTGTGTTACTGATATTACTATGAAGAATTCTTTATGTTTACCAAGCAAATGCTCGGTCTCCAGACACTCCAACTTATCATGTTCCTGGAAGTTTCCCTTGAGATTACGGCAGGTAATTTATTTGTATAAAGGCTGTATAATTAAATCCATCGTTTCCCATTTCCTTAAATTTCATACGTAAAATAACACAATTATGAATACTCTTGTAAATGGGAATCAGTTACACTACTTAAATGAGACAAACGCCCTCATCCAAACACCCACTTCAACATTTAAAACTTGCTAATTTGTTAGAAGTAAAAACTGATAGGCTTACGAAGCTAAAATTTTAGATTGAGCAGTCCAAAATTCAGTTTTTGAAGTGGCATTAACCTTAAATTGCAACAACGCTGCTAAATTATAAGATAGTTTAGAGCTAATGGAGATCACTGAAGGTCCACTGCTTGTAAAACCTCTAATAAAGGGCGTTCTCAAATTTCCGAGACAGCTTTATGATTATGTTATTACCAAAAATATAACAAATACATCTTGAACATTAGAATAGGCTGTAAATAAATATTTTAACACAATTTCACTGAGTTTTTATCTTGATAAGTAGACGGACTATCAAGAGTCCGTACAATTAATTGAAGGACTTGAATATAGAGCAATGTCGTAAACTCGACCTCAATGGATGGCCGAAAAAAATATTGCAAGATCAATCTTAGCATTAAAATAATATTATAAAATTGTTAAAATAACAATTATAATACCCTTCCCCAGTTATAATACCCAGGGTTTAACTTCTAAAACGTTAAACTTTTTGAATTCGGTTTTCTGGTTAAATGGTTTGAATTCTAACGGCTTTAAATGATGCATGGCTTGATGTGGCTCAAGGCTCAAGTAAGTTCTACTTAGAACTTCCGGGACGTCGCCATATGAAGAATTTAAAAAAAAACTTCATTAGTATTTGCAATGTCATTCGCGAAATATAAATTTAAAGGCCCTAGGGTTCATAGCGATTTGTCTCAAACCAGAACTCAAAAAACTGATGTCAGAAGATATTGCATTTAAAAATTTTTATTGCGATTTGAATGCCAACTTTGATCGCCTGCTATTTTTAACTGGTTATACACTTGAGGTCGGGAGTGTGTCATTGTTTAATCAAGACTTAATATGATGCGCATATCAACGAATTATTACATTTAAAATTTTCTTTTTCATTCCTCGTGGACTGCCCCTCAGGGAAGATAGAAAATCAATTAAAGTGTGTTAAAATAGTATTTTATGTCCTATAACCGTGTTTCAGGTTTCATTGGTTTATCTTTAGTAACAAAATTATAAAGCCGTCGCGAGTTATTTCGAACACCAGCGGTAGATGCCGTAGACCACCCGTAAACCCCTTCTAAAATGTACAGAAGTATTTTTTAACAAAAAGCATTTGCCACCATAGGTAAGCAAGCCATCATTACGTTCTATCGATTGGCAGTAATTTTAATGTACAGGGTGTACCAGAAGTCACCTTTCCAGACCGGAAGTCATTAATCACTAATTTTTTACTGCAAACTCCTACTTTTATGACAAATTCAGATTCTACACATAATTTTAAGACGACTTAAATTTTAATTTTTACCCCTAATCCTAACGGTTTAGGAGATAATGGATGTTGAAATTTAGATTTTTCCCATAAGAATAAAATGGATCACATTTTCAACTCCATTACCTCTAAAAATTTGGGTTAAACAAACATATTCCAGCACAAAAATGTTTTAGACTCTCCTTTGAATATTTTATAATCACAAATTATTAGTTTTGTCATAAATTATTTTTTTCCAAAAAATTTACAGTTGGACAGAGATTATTGAAAATTTATGGAAAAGCAAAACTAATTGATTGATAATCGATATTTTATCATGGAATATTGTTAGATATTAAGTTCTAAGAAATTTTCATGCTTAGCAAGATATGTTTAAAGTTATATATCCAGAGATAATGATGAAAAATGTGAATTTTTTCAATGTTATTCTTATGGGAAAAAATAAATTTCAACCGCCATTATCTTCTAAACCGTTAGGATTAGGGTACACATTAAATTCTAAAGTAGTCTTAAAATTACGTGTAGAATCCAAAAATTTAATTAAAAATTAAAGGTTTGTATAAAATTAGAGACTTCCGGTCTTTATAGGTTACTTCTGGTAGACCCTGTACATTGAAGTTAATCGACAGAGCGTAAACGGTTTACCTACAACAGCACAATCAGTTTTTGTGGAGAATTAACTCATTTAAATTTTAAAAGGGGTGTACGGGTGGTCTAGGACACCCGGTATGGTGGGGAAAAGTGTATTGACGGTTCATTAAACTATGAATTTATTTATTTATTTATTTATTTATTTTTTTTTTTTTATTTTTTTTTTTTTTGAGGGAGAGGCGGAAAAATGCATTACGCACACAGGTGGCCAGCCTGTAGTGTGGGGCTCCCCTAAAAACGAGTTTACCCACTAAAAAACCTCCTCTACTCTTTAGGAATCTAACCTGGAATTGTTTGTCACATTACGTCAGGCTAGGCCTAAATTTGGCTTACGCCCGTGGGGCTCGCTCCTTATCCAGCCGCTCGATCAAGGGATCTGGGCCACTTCACGGTCCAGATCGGTTTTCTTTTCCAGGAGGATGCCCCGGACGAACTGTGACAAACAATCCCAGTTGCCCTCATCCTCCAAAATCTTTTGGCAGACCGAGTCCACCGAAAATGCACCAAAGATTTGTGTGGCCTCCAGGCGGGGCCCTTCCCAACGGGGACAGCGGAAGAATGTGTGTTCCGCATCGTCGGGAACACCCGGGCAATAAATGCAGTCCGGTGAACCGGTCTTTCCCATACGGTTCAGGTACGACCGAAAATAGCCGTGACCTGTCAAAAATTGGGTCAGGTAGTAGTCCACCTCCCCATGCCGCCGTTCCACCCATGGTTGGACCTGCTTGATAAGTCGCGCAGTCCATCGTCCTCGGGTGTCGTGCTCCCAGCTGTGTTGCCACTGCTGGTAGGTTCGGGAGCGCTCTTCTGTTCTTGCCGTGTCCTTGCCGATCTCGCCTTGTCTCTGATAAATCGCTTTCCTCTCCCCTGCCAAGAGCTTGACAGGGATGACTCCGGCGACCACCAGGACGGCAGGCTCGGACACTGTCCGGTAGGCGGAACACACCCGGAGCGCAGCTTGACGCTGAACCCGGGCGAGTCGCAACCTGTAGCACTCCTTATCTAGAGCGCCTGCCCACACCTCTGCCCCGTAAAGAAGCACGGACTGGACCGCGGACATCAACAGACGTCTTCTGCTGGATCGGGGACCCCCGACATTGGCCATCAGCCTACTAAGGTAAGTCACTACCTTAGCGGCCTTGTCCGCTGTACGGAAGATCTGATCCCTCCAGCTTAACTTGGTGTCCACCATAACCCCGAGGTATTTGGCGGCACGAGTTGATGTGACCACCTCCCTTCCCACTCGAAACGGGACGACGGTGTCGATCCTCTTCTTCGTAAGAATCACGATCTCCGTCTTACTGAGAGCAAGTGAGAGACCGTGATCGGACATCCAGTTGTTGACCACCCGCATAACTCGGTTCAACTTCAGTTGGGCCAGCTCAACGTTGCGTGCAGCAATGAGAGCTGCGACGTCATCGGCGTACCCAACCAAAGTGGTTTCCTCAGGCATCTCGGACCTCAGGAGGCTGTCATAGGCAACGTTCCAGAGATCCGGGCCGAGTATTGAACCTTGTGCGGCACCAGAAGTGACTTCCATCGTCCGCGTTCCGTCCCTCGTGTCATAAATCAGGCTTCGAGAGCGTAGATAATCCTCGACGAGCCGCAACAGATATGCAGGAATACGAAAGGTGTTGCGAAGCGCATCCAACATATCGACCCACCTCGCCGAGTTGAAGGCATTCTTGACATCAAGCGTAACAAGAAGCACTACTCGGCGGGAGAAATGGTTGTGGCTCTCGGCTCTCTCCACAGCTCTCTGAACTTCGGTGACAGCGTCGATCGTTGACCGTCCCTTTCTGAAGCCGTACTGACGGGGGCATAAGTCCCCGGCAGCTTCCACGGCAGAAGTCAGGCGGGAACGGATCAGCTTCTCGAACAGCTTCCCAGCCGTGTCCAACATGCAGAGAGGCCTGTGGGACGACGGCAGCTCGGGATCACCTTTGCCCTTGCTGATCAGTACAAGCCTGGCTGTTTTCCAGGGAGCCGGAAACACCCCTTCTACCAAACAGGCATTGTACATTCTCAACAACAAGTCAGCGTTGATTAAAAATACTTTCTTTAAAGCCTCACTGGGAATCCCATCCGGGCCAGGAGCCTTGTTGCTCTTCAGGGAGAGAACGGAGGTTTCCAGCTCCTCGAAAGTGAAAAGTGGAACGTCCTCTACCCGTCCGAAGTCAACCGGCGGTCGCTGTGGATGTTCAGGAAACAACGCAGCGACGATCCTCCCCATGGTGGCGCCCTCCATGATGGAAGGTGGAGAGCGGGCGCCGAGTTTCTGTGTTACAAGTTTGTAACCCAGGCCCCACGGGTCGGAATCAACGTCGTCACGAAGTCTCCTCCAGCTATTCGCCTTGCTCCTGTTGATCGCCTGGCGGAGAGATTTTCTCGCAGCTTTATAGGCCTCCGACTTACGAACTCTGTCTGCGGGAATTCTCGCTCTAGTGGCGGCTCGTCTAGTTCTTAAACATGTTCTCCTGAGTTCCGCAATCTCTTCAGTCCACCAGTAAACGGGTTGTTTGTCGCGTCGGGGTTTCCTTCGCGGCATAGACTGGTCGCAGGCCGAGACGATAAGTTCCATCGTGGATGTTACTAGTGCCTCGGCTCCAGCCTCACCAGGATTCCCCTGCGCTCCCCGAGAGATGACTTCGGTTAACTTGACCACGTCCAGTTTGTTGGTGTTCCACCGGCGTGGCCCTTCCCGAGATGCGGAAACTCGACGATTTGCCTGATCATGCAGGTCAAACACGATGTATTGGTGGTCGCTACCCGTGTAGTCCTCGACAACCCTCCAGCCAGAGATCCTCGGAAGGAGCGACTCAGACGCAAAGGTGACGTCAGGGATCGTGCCTCTCTGCCCGGGGCGCCGAAAAGTAGGTGTGTCGCCCTGGTTGAGGACGACAAGACCGGCCCTGGCGATGAAATCCAGGATGTATTTCCCCCGGGAGCTGGTAGAGGGCATTCCCCACTCGACGGCCCTGGCGTTGAAATCGCCACCAACGACGACATGCCCGGTGGTGCCGAGAACGCACTCCTCTAGGCTATCTATCTTGTCGCGAAAGTCCTGGACGGCCTCGTTGGGTGTGAGGTAGCAACTGAAGATAGTCACGTCCCTACACCGAACCCAGACGAATCCTCGGCCGCGCCCGTGACTCCGCACCAAGACATCCTGTGTATTACGCGCCCAAAATGCAGCAGTACCGAGGCTGTCGGAGATCCAAATGTTTGGGTCTCTGTCCCGATACTGTTCGCTGATAAGGAGCGCGTCAGCACCAAGTTCTCGGGCGAGCTGATCTAGAAGGTTATCAGCTCCCCAGGATCTATGAAGATTGGCCTGGAGGATGCGAATTACCGGCCGCTGCCTTTTGCCTGTTCAAGTGCGGCTCTGAAGGCACCGCACTGACCAGACCCGGGTAAGTGACCGAGGGCACTGGAGCCTGAATCCTTGCAGAGGAAGCAGGATGGGCTCGAGGAACATTCCTTGCGTTTGTGGCCCTGGCCTCCACACTGGAAGCAGTTGGCACTCCTGTCGGGCCCGTTACAGTTTCGGGAGGAGTGGCCGAAACCGAGACAGCGGAAGCATCTCGAAACTACCACCCTCCGTTTGAGCCTGCAACTGACCCAACCGACTCTGAGGTGCTGAAGGCTAAGCAGCTTATTGGCGTGCTTTTCGCCCATCTCAGCAACAGCCATCCTGAGTTGACTTCGGTTAGGCTTTGTCAGCCATACCCTCACTCCATCAGCCGGTATCTCCGGGAGTGCCACCTGGATCGCACGGGTCACCTCATCTTCGGTGGAGAGGGCATCAAGGTCCCGAATCTCGACCGAACATTTCGGTTCTAGGGCCTTGATGGAGCCTTTGTCCCCAAGTGCAGTCTTGAGGGAAGCGGCAAAACCGATCTTGTCACTCGACTTCCCCAGTTCGAGGAGGACATCCCCGTTCTGGGTTCGCCGAATAGACTTGATAACGGTGTCGGTCTCTTCCGGTTTGGCCTGCGATCTAATCTGACCCAGAACATCAGCAAAAGATCGCCCCCCTAAGGGCTTGATCAAGATTGCCTCCGTCCTGGGCTTCTTAGGCCTGGGTTGTTTAGGCTTTCTGACAGACTTGCCAGAGGCCTCCCCCACCGGGTTTGAGACTTGCGTCCGCTCCACCCTCGACGCACTTTTCGAAGCTGCCTCCACTTGCTTCTGCCTCCTCCTTTCTTTCTTAGACAGGCGCGTCTTCCAGCCCCCCAAAGGTGTTGAGGCAGAGTTTGCTGCCAAGACAGGATTAGCCGCCGGAGCAGGAACCTCTGCAGGAGTAGCCGCTGGAATCGCGACAGCGCCCGGGGCGGATTGAGTAGCCTGGACAGGAGATGTCTGCGATGCCGCAGTGACAAAAACCGGTCTCGGCACTGAGTCCACCTCAACAAGCTCAGGGCTTTCCGGCGAAGAACCGCTCTGCCTCTTCTTTCGCTTTCTGGCTTGAGTCTGGGACTCAGCCAGATGAGCTTGAGGCGAAGCAGACATAACTCGGTTCATAACGTCGCGCTCCTGCTTCACTGCCTTCAGCCTGATCTTCCGGCATTCCTCGATTTCGCCAAGGAAATCCTCGAGTTTTGGAATTCCGTCCTTAATCGCCTTGTTGACGTTCTTCTGAATAAGGAGAGCCTTGGCCATCTCCTTCAAAAGATCGTTCATTTTCTTCAGACATGAGTCTTCCTCCTCGTTGGCATCGTCCTGCTGCTGCCGAAGCATTTGCATCTCGAATGCCGGACGAAGAGGACTCTTCCTGGGAGGAATTCCTTGCATCCCGGCTAGAGGTGTTACCGGCTCAGTCACCCCCATACCCAGCTTAACCTTATCCTTCTCCTTTCCGGTTACGGCCGACAATCCGGCGACACCAGCAGCCTTGAACGGGATCGGCGGAGGGGAGGCTTTAATTCCCCCCGTCGGCGTCCCAGTCTTCGAGGTCGGAGACCTCTGCAGTTTTGAGCTGCGCTTAAAGGCGGCCTGCTCATTCTCCTTTAATTTCGTGTTTTGGTTTTGAAAATCCATACTTTTGTTTCACCAGCGCATCGTGCGGCAAGAGGCGGCCCTTCATTGGCCGGGAGCGGGTACACCCTCGGAGGTCTACCCCCCGTAGGAGATAAGACACCCCTACCCCAGGACTCTGGGGCCCGAAACCTCCTTTTGCCCAGCACCGATACACAAAATGTGCCGGACGTGCTGGGGGTCGCACCGTGGCAATGCAGAGTCCGATCTCTGCATCCATGCCGCACTTCCTGACTAAGGTCCGAAGCGGCTGGCTTCTGACGACACACTGGAGGAGACACACATCGGCAGTGCGAGGCACACATCAGTCCCTGCAACACAACAGGGACACTCCCAGGACCCCCCAGCGTGCGCCGGTCGAAAGAAGGTGGAAAGACACCCTTGATTCGGGGTCGAAAACAAGAAGGTGAGCAAGGTTAGCTCAGGAAAGAATAAAGACGGTGAGCTAAGACCTGAAAGATGAGAAGAAAGGCCCTAGCTCGGGAAGAACTGTGAGGAGGGTCTCACAGCTTGGCTCAGGTACCCCGGGGTCGCCAAGAAACACCCGTACAGTGGAAAGCCCACTGCCCCTGAGGGAAAACTATGAATTTATTACTGCCATGTGGTATAAATTTATTATTTATGTTGGCAAATTTATTATTAAGAGTTGTGGTTTGGTGGGAAAAAAGAAGTTTGTGGTTATACTGATCAGATTTTCAATGGAAATGAAAGTTTACTCTTCTACATTGATACTAAAATCGAATATATAGTTCTATATCACGTTAAAAATAATATACAAAAAAGACAAAGATGGAACATATAGCTTCAAAGACATCTTAATACATATATGGATGAATGCAGGCACTTGCAGGTCTCTTTCTATCTCTTTATAATAAACTATATTCAATAGGACAAGTAAATGGTGTTGTCAAACATTTTCAAACATGTTAAGTAAGTTGTTCAATAAACCACCGTATAATGTCACGTTTCTAGACTAGAACACATGCACTTTCAACACACAACCATGGAATACCTAGATTTTAACGAGTCAAAGAAAAGCTACTGGAAACATGGGTGGTGCAATAAATATAGTCGTTAAGTTTTAAGCGACTTGCGCTGGACAACAAAGGAGTTAATAGGTCTCAACTTAACTCTTAGCGAAGAATGGGACTAGTAGCCGCTATAAAACGCGGTGGTGGAAAAAAGCGTGTTGGAACGGCCAAATAATTAGTCGACAGAGTACTGGCGCACGGTAGGGCATTGCTTGGTGGGCATTTACAGTCGGATAAAAACCCCCATTAAACCCCCTACGGTGTTATTAGTCCAAATATAAAACTTGATATTTCATTTTACATTGCTTTCAGTTGAGTGACTTAATTGGTTGGCAAATTAAAATTGTTAAACATTATCCTCCACTTTATTTATAAATTATGGATAGGAAGAACACAAAACAAACCAATTTAATAATAAAATTCTACATTTAAAAGTTTATGATTTGATAGTTTTCATAAATTAATTTGTTACGAATGTTATTATCGAGGAACCACATTTTTTATGTAACTAAAAAAGGACAGGTACGGTTTTTATATAAATTACCAGCGGGACTGAGATTATACTCGCTAAAATTATTAAACGTCACATTCGCTTTTAAAGGCAGAGCTCGTTCGATACGCTCATTCGCGCTCTTCCTTTTAATACCAGCTCGTTCGCTTCGTTGAAGCGCGAGGACAAAGTGTTATGAAATCTAGTATATAATTGTTGAACCACGATTAAAGACAAGTTGGTTAATATACTTTATTCAATAAAGAATAACAATCTTCCCTCATTGAGGGTATGCCTGAGACAAAGAATACTAACAAAATTAAAATGAAGTAGAAATAAAAATTACACAACAATAAAAATTTACACTAGAGTTTCATTACAAATGATACCTTGAAATTTGTATAGAGCTTTAAGATCACTTGTTGAAATTTGGATTAATATTTTTGAAGGTAGTCTAAATTGTTTTCTTTAATTTACTACAGATTTAGGTAAATTTCCTCTAGCACCAAATTATAAATTATCATTTGATTTTTGTTCAATTTAGTAACCAAAAACTTCCCTTAACATATGAACTTTGTAAGGATCTAGGACGAAAACACGATTTTTTTCCAGACATGGGACCAGCTCCAATCGTTGCCTCGTAGCCAAAACTCTCATATTATAAATACATAAATAAGTACAAAATCCTTGAACAGAAAAAGAATTATGCTTGTATAAACAATGCTTGTTTCAGAGTAGGGGGCCGAGCTTATGCTCGGTAAAAATTATCAAACGTCCAATTTTCTTTGCAATACCACGCTCGATCCCTCCGCTCACTCTAACCATTAATTTTAAAGACAATCTCGTTCACTTCGCTCACTCACCAGATCAATCGGTGTTGCGATATAACACATTGGTTTATATATGCAAATACCAGATGATTTTTGCTTAATTTAGTACCAAAGGGAAATCTCCAAAGTACAACATGAGTTTGTTGAAACTGTAACATGTAGATTTTTACCTACACAATTAACAATGATTTCATCATTGTTGCTAATTCTTTTGTTTTAAATTGAATTGCATTTCCTCAAATAACTTAGTTGTTTTATCCTCGTACTTTACTTTGACTTAACTAAACCATCATGATCACCCAGTATAAAGTACTACTGTATTTTAAAACTAATAAATTATTTTTACCATAGGATCATTCAGTTACTTCGTTACTGGATACAATGCAAAAAACCCCACATGTTTATACTGGGGCTCGTAGTTCGTGCTTTGACAGTTGATATAAGACCAATGCTAAAACTTTTAGGATTCCAATTCAAGATGATAACGAAATAAGGTTTTTCCTATCATATAGACTTATATAAATATTATTTTATCCCAGAATTAAGTTATTTGCAAAGTATGAAAAAAATATTTACAGCCGTTTTCGAGATCCGTATGCATACTTACATACAAATATACCCTATTCGTATTAAAGTACAAAATATGATAATAAGATACGATAGAAGTTATAAGTTTGAATAATTTCTTCACCTTGTGCACCTCAACCTTTTTTAGGTTACCAATTGAGCAAACGTCCCAATAGCTACTTAAGTAAAACCTTAGGACTCGATAAAATGAAGAAAAGGAATATTTCTTTTTTCTTGCTATTTGGCACCCCGTGTATTTGCCTTTAAGCTTGAGTATGGGATTAAAAAAAAAAAAAAAAAAAAAAAAAAATCATAAATTAATAATAATAGTAATAAGAAACTTCGAAGGGTCGGCCGATCCCCCACAGTAACCGTCGTATACTGCGTTCTGATTGAGGTTCCCTTTAGAGGTTTCCCTCTAGCTCCACAAGGGAGAGTGTGGGCGGCCGGAAGTAGTAGGATGCGACAAACAGCTGTTTTACTGTGGAAGTGCTGACAGCGCGTGCAGGTACCAACATAAAACTTCGCTATCGTTGCTGCTGGAATAATCTGGAAAGCGACGTCGATGTGAAGTGTGATAAACGGTCCTTGAATGGGAAATAGGTGGACTATTTTTGATCCCAGTTACTTAGTCCAAAGGAAAATCCATATTCCGTAGACACATAACTAAAGTACATTTACTATTATGATGTATAAAATGTTAAACCATCAGGGTAACAATCATTATTCTTTCATAGATATGGCTCTTCTTCTCATTCAATGTTTTTGAATTACGACCAAGGTCATACCTAAGGGTTCCTTTCAAAAGATTAAAAGATTTATATGGCAGAAGATGATCAGCTGGTCTTAGACAGTAACAAAGCTACACAATTCAACACACTCAATCGACACTCATCCTTAGTGTCCTTAGTTCATATTCACCTTAAAATAAGTCCTGGTAGGGTTGGCAAATTACAAAGTCATAAAGTTCTAATTTCAATTCTTCAGAGCAAATCGTCTCTGTTAACGTTAACACATGTTGTATTCGTACAATATCCAATCCATCTATTGTTAGATAAAAAAAGCAGGATAAATCAAGAATTAAAGTTAATTTTATTTATGAAAAAGGCCCTAAATAGAGTGTTGGGAGTTAACACTCTGCGGTTTTGAAGAGCTTTCATACGTGTAGTTCACGAAATTGCTGTATATATTTCTTGCCACCAGAGGTAATTGGGCCTTTTTAAAAAATTATAAACTTAAATACAATTTTTTTATCTAATGAGCTTTACAAATAAAATGAGTCCAATTTATATACAGAGCTTTCCAAATTCAAAGTGTGCATGGTTAAAAATCTTTATTATTATTATTAACAAACGACTCCAAATATTTTATAAACTAAATAAGTTTTTAGTATACAAATTAGCATTAAACTATATAAAAACTATAAATAATACCTTAGTTTAAAATTTGAGTAAACAATTAATATTGGTCATTGGCGTCAGGAACATAGCGAGGGAATAACAATGAAATGTAAAAAAAATATGTAAGCAAGATTTAGTCAAATTAGTTGAGGTGCATGACAAGATAAAATGGATCGCAATTCTCCCTGAAATGTGATCAATGACCTCCCCTGACCTTCTATAGAAAATTGCGCAAAAATCTTGTTTACTTTGAGAAACTTGTGAGGATGGCCCATAAAGAAATATTATAATGCACAAAAATAAAAAATAAGATGTATTTTTCAGGCGTAGTTTCAAGATATATTATGTTTAAGACCCTAAATCGAGGAAAACCATGCCGTGACATCTAAAGAATGATAGGTATTAAAATTAAAAATAATATCCTTAACTTAAAATGCAAAAGACCTTTGAATATAACCGGTCTTTTTTGGTCTGATCCATTAAAGGTGCTGATTCGAAAAACCTCTTGTATTATGGTAATAATGACCTTGGACAAAAAAAAGTTTAAATACATCCCTGGTTTGATTTTAATGAAATATATGACAAAAGCTTTCCACTCAAGACATAGTGATGATCTTTGTAAGTTAATCGTTTATTAGTAAACTAGGCTTCAAAGTTGAGAAACATTTGGAAAAAGTAGAATTTACACTTTTATATTACACTGTTTTTTATTTAAAGTTTGATTGGTTGATATTTAGTAAGCTATTCATATGATATACGGATTTTTTGGTATTTAATTTGACTAATTACACTGTTTTTAATTTAAAGTTTGATTAGTTAATATTTAGTAAGCTATTCATATGATATACGGATTTTTTGGTATTGAATTTGACTAATTCAGGCACATTACATACCATTAACCCATACTCTATAAGATTTACTTTTATAGAGAATACAAGCAATTTCCATGAAACAAGGTATCACGTGCAAATATGCATTACCACGTGAATTTAAGTATTACAGCTCTCCAAGACAGCAGAGTCTGACATTATAGTTCTCAATACTCTTTTAAGTCTTGGAAATTAAAAATTAATTATTTCAATATTTATACTTTACTCGCCGCGTATATTTACGTTTTCCAACGTTCCACATTTATTAATGTAATTAGGTATTTCGGTTAAAGTTATTAACAAAATTTTGGCTTTAACAAAACCAATTTCAGAAAAAAACTTTTGTTTTAAAGTTTATTATTTGGCAACACTTGCTTCGTTCAACTATCTCACATTTACTAAAAACTGCTATTAGCTGACAAAAAAGGGCTTATTGTCAATCTATATAGGGGGAATGTCTTTAAAAATTACGCATTGCGCAACGTAATTCCAGAAACAATTAGGGGCCTACACAAGCTATTAGTCAAAAAGTTTTATAAGGATCATTTTGTCATTATATATGTGTAAAATAATGGTTTGCTGTCAAAACACAACTTCAATTCATTAAATATGTCGAGGGAAACCTATTTAGTTCTTTTGTGATTTATAGTAATTTATATGGATTGCGATGTATGATTGTTGTGTATTAAATTCTCGAGTAAAATTTGAATGAAATGCTTGAACTAAACTTTTGCTACCTACTAATAAATTTTCCCACTTTGCGGTTGGTGAGCGAGGTGAATTGATTGATTTGATTTTTTTTATTTCAAGGACTTTAATGTCAGATACTACATAAGTATTATTGATCTCTTTCTCTCAGTTGTACAGAGTTATTGTGGAAAATCTTTAAATAAGCTTACAGCACGATGAGCAGTTGTCTTAGACAAATACATCACCAAAGCTTAACCATTCATGGCAGCTTTTATTTTAATATAACTAGATTTTTTGACCCAATCATTCCTTTGATATCACATTAAAAATAAAATCTTAAAGGTAATAAAAGGTTAATAAAAAATGATATTTAGTCTGGATATGTAGTATAGTAAAAATCTATTTAGGAATAATAACTAATTATTCTAGAAATCAATTTACATTGGCAAATTGAAAACTATTATGGAAATTGCTGATTAAAAATTCAATATCATCATAGTGTCTATATAGTCGGCTGATGCTGTATTTTGAAAGTTTTTATGTAAGTTTGTCAGGAGTGAAAAATCTGAACAATTCTAAAGTGTTCGTTGTTAAATTCATGGCGAGCTAATGTTTGATGCATAAACAATGTGTTATATGCATTTACGTAGTCTATTTAATTCATTGTTGTTGTGTTAACTCAATGACTTGTACTTCACATTTCTCGCATAAATGATATTTCACATGAGATTAAACAACTTTTTGCATTCCTTATATTGCTATATTAATCAGTATTCCTACCTTTGCTTAATATACATATACCTAATTTAATTTACCTGAGAAAGTAAGAACTCGCCCACCAACTTGTATTATAAACACGACATCCGATGGGCCTAAATTTGAGATAAAATGAAAACCTGAGACTACTGAGCCAATCATGTTTTGTAAAATTTATTTAACATCTGACCTGCTTTAGATCTATGACTGTTTAGTTTGTTATTGTTTATATTTTTATTTTTACTTTTATTTTATTGTGAATTTGCACATATTTATACACTTTTTTATATTATCTGAAGAAGCCTACCAAGATGGGCGAAAATTAATAAAAATTGTTTCAACCTGAACATGAAGAAATTTCCTTGAAATGTACCTAATTTAATATACATATAGTAGAAGCCTCTATGATTTCCATATAATTTCTCATAACTTTCACCAAAGGATTTGGTCCATTCAGTAATTTATGCTTTTAACTACCTGCGCCAAGAAAATAATTATGATTGTCAAGAGACATTTAGCGTTTACCCCCAAGAACTGGTATATCAAGTCATGGGCGGATCCAGCCAATTATAAAGGGAGGGGCTGCCTGATACTCCCTTATAAAAAAGAAAAAAAAAAAAACTGCTGTAGAGTTTTGTGATTTTTTTATATTTTTAATTAATCTTTGATTTGGAATAACACCTGATAAAATTGAAAAGTTTTTTAAGTTTACTATTTTTCATGTTATATACGGTACCATATATATTAATACACGGGTGAAAAGTTTAGTTCTCAGTAACAAAACTGAATCGTTTTTCCCGATTTATAAGATAAATAAAAGGGTGAGCTAAATAGATATGCAGAATTCCCTTTAAGTGCAAGATCGTCCTTAGGGTCGTCCTAAGTCCTTTATACATTCGGGCCAATGGCCAATGCAATTCTTAAGCTTACTCCATGCGTACGGTAATACCGGCGCGGTATAGGCCTGTAGGCGATATTTTAACGCGCTCGTATAGAAGGTTTTTGAGTTGGTCCAGTTCACAGGAGAATCAATCCAACTCCAAACTGTAATGTCTTTGCTGAAAAAAGGAATCACATCATATTAACACACCCTAAGATATTGATCGCAACACCTTTCTGCATTCTTCATTCATTCTTTTACAAATTTGCCTGTATTGCATCGGTGTTTCTAAGTAGTGACAGAAATAGTTCGATCCTGAGTAAAATCAACACTTAAAGCAGCTGCCATCACGCATCACTCAATGCAATCAATACCTCCTAGAATAATAAGAGATGGCCAAACGACTGAAATTCGTTACGTCATATAAGTAGGCCGATGTGTTATGTTTTGAAGTAAGAAAACAGATGTGCTACTGTCAGTCAACGGGGTTTCATCTGTCATGACTAACTTATTTGTTTACAAACAACGAAAAATCAAAACAACATTAGATGTTTTAACCGTTTTTTGGGACAACCAGCACACTCTAAAGCATGAGTTGGAACGAATGATTTAACACATCAGCCTACTTATATGACGTAATGATCTACAGTTGTCTGGCCTTCTCTTATTACTCTAGGAGGTGTTGATCCAATCCAATACGCTGCGTGTAGGCTACACTGAGCCGTCGCTGTGGGTCAGGTACACGAGCGTTTTCTTGATTAGGCTACTGTACTCCATTTGAGTGTGGCCCAGGTGTGGCCTACATGCCCTGCTCAATCGCCGCTGCAAGTCTCTCGTGTGTCATTTTGGGGGAAGATTAAAATTCAAAGTGTCAGCGTATTAATAGTCAGCAGTGCAAAGTTTGTTATTGTTTTGATAACCCCACTTTTGGCATTCTAAGTTTTATCCATCGATTTTACCATAGCGTAGCGGAGCATGGTCGTTTAGCTAGTAACGCATCATTACACTACTGCGTAAATTATGATTCAACCAAAGTTGTGTATTCAGATTTAAAGTTCAGTTTGAGTTCAAAGAAAAAAACCTCTTATAATGCCTAAGGTCCTAGCTTCTGCTTTGAGATTGCACAGCACAGAACGTAGTGTAGTACAGTCTTGTAACAACACCTGTGTTCGCGTTCTGATAATTTAAAATTATCTAATACGGGTAATCATCTAAATTTTAAAACAAATCAATTTCATTTAAGATTGTAAACTTAACTTATTTTGACTCAAATGAGTAATAACCAGGCCTACGCTCCTACGCATTACGCGACATGTCCCCAGTAATAACTGGGCTATTTATTGTGAAACATATTTTACAGCGTTGCTCTTTAATGTGAGATAGTTAGTTTTTCTGATAAAAAACTTTAAATTACTACTATGTATTTTTTATTTATACGTTTCATTTTCTATTTTTTTATTAACTCAAAGGGGGGGGGGGGCTGCAGCCCCCACAGCCACCCCCTGGATCCTCCAATGCTCAAGTTCAGTTTTAAATATCACATAAATACATTAAATTCTTCATAAATTACGTTGCGCTTTTTCAGCATTTGTTTATTCAGAACTGTTTTTCATGTCGTGTATAAATAGTTATTTGTGCTTCTAGGGACTAAAGTACACTTTTTTCTCCCTGAAGTTAAACAGTTTTTCCCTGAGGGAGAAAAAGTACTTTAGTCCCTTGATGCACATAACATTTTTCCTCCACCTACACGAATAACATTTAGCCCTGTACCAATAGGCCTACATATTGTTATATAATTTAACTTTACCGTCATATGATCCCTTGCTCCGTCAAGCTGCACCAGTCACATCAACATAAAAAACACACAAGGTAGGCTATATCATTTTTAAAGAACACAAAATAACAAAACAGAATTTAAGTTTAGTCAAATTTCTTACACTTTGGTTTTGTACTTCTTAGGTTAAAAGCCTACCCAAGCGAAATGTAAACAAACACGTACACTGCTGACAGAATGGCTTATTTTGCTACAGCTGCTATTAGTAAACAAAGAGTAACGAAACAAATATAAGTGACAGCTGACTGTCACTCATGTTCTTTTAAAAGTTGAGTTTTCGCTAGGTGGCAAAATTAAGTATTCAAGTCACATGGGGTAAAAACTAGTACTTTAGTACTTTATTCCAAGGAGTAAAATACGGCTTTAGATAGTAGGTGTAGGTGGAGGAAAAACAATTTTTTGCAACATATTCGCTCTCAGATAGAAAAAAAGGCGATAAAAACCAATATCTAGAACAGAATGAAAAAGTTGGTGAATGCAACCCCCAATACACCTGCGTATCAAAATCACGTTTACTGCGCCGTTCTTTCAAACCGTTGTAAATAATTTATTCTAAAGAAAAATATCAACGTAGCAGTAACAATATTCTAAACGTGTGAAAGGTTCCAACAAAGAGTAAGTTAATTACCTAATTTTATAGCTGTATTTCGCTCATAAATTCTGGAAACAAGTCGTTGCAAAACTACATTTTCGTATTGAAGAATAGGAGGTCTAGGAACACTTTATAGCAATGTAGTATCACTAGTACCATCCATCGTTATGAGGCATAAATAAAAATGTACGGCATCAAGTACTACATTACAGAAAAACCTTCCAGCATTTCGGGATTTAGAAATACTGTATACTTAACATTTTCAATATGTTAGTTTTATATCTCTTAAAACATAGCAGTAAATATGCGAAGAGGACTTAAGTTTCCTTACAAATGTAACGAATTTAATTAATTTTTTTCATCATACTTCACGCAGAAGAGCCGTATTCTGGTATGTATTTAGACCACAAAGTTAATCTTTCCTGTAGCCTTTTAAACATACACCGAAAAAACATTTGCTAATTTTTTCCGTGCACTAACCTCAAAAGTTGCTTTTTTTCTTGAAAAAAAAAATCATACTAATCAAAAATAAATAAGGCCAATGTAAATAAAAAACGACTTGAGACTACAATTTTAATGCAAGATTTTCACATTTCTTTAATTCATCGTGTATAACAGCAGGAATATTTATTGAGATGGAAGTCAACTGTTAAACGTAAACAGATAATGAAATTTTAAATAATTTACTTTGAGGTGAGTTTATCCCTTTTATATTTTTGCAGTATGATGAAAAACTATGTTAATCACTCGAGCGGAAATAGTGTTTCTTCTGCGCTTAATCGCTATTCCCGAGTTCGGCTTCGCCTCGCTCGTAAGACGTGATTACGCACAGAAAACAGGCACTTTCCGTCCTAGTAATGAAAACTACTAATCTAAGTTGTCTGAATTGTTTTATGAATGTTTTTTCTGAAGTCAGTTGTGGCTAAGGAAAGGGTTTTCGCAGTATATAATGACAACGTGAATGATCTTCACTTGACCTCATGCGTTACATGACAGGCATAATATGAAGTTTAGGAGTTTACAACACCATGGCACACAGAATTCATAAATAAAAAATATTATGTTTTAGAAATTATAAATTATGCCTTGCACTTTTTTAACGGAATCATTTATCCATAAGAATAGTTTGTTGTAAAATATTTAAGTCAGATCTGTCTATTTCTTAAATTTACATAAAATACTTATTTTTATTTTAATGTTAATCACTTTCACATGTTGTGAATGTAAAATGTTTAGTGGCTCTAGGTAATTTGCATCTGTAAGTATTTGCTATAAACACAATTTGTTTTATAGGGCATATAGCTATTTTACAATAGAGTACTGGGGGGCAAGTATTTTCTCTGTAAACTTATACAATTCTTTCGTCGTAATACTCTAAATACCAAAAGAATATCCTGGACTGTAAAGTTAAAAAAAGCTTTAGATTATAGGATAAAAGGGAATAAAAAAATTAAAAAAACTTAAAAATAAATAAATTCCTCAAATACAGAAATTGTCACTAAAGAAACCAATACATTTCTATATTGAGTTATGGCAAAAGAAAGCAGAAACAGCCTTCTCGGGTCATTAGCCACAAGAGAGCATTTGTTGAGGGCAAAGCAAATTTTACAACCGCAACCAAACAAACATTTCTGCATGGCAAATGCAATAGTATAACACTTTTTATGCACTCAGAAGATTGAAGTTTTTACTAAGGCGTGAGCGAAAGAGTGTTCTATTTTTACTGAAGACGACAAAATGAAAATTAATTAAAATTTTCAATAAATTAAAACTTTATATTTTCTATTTAGAACATGGTTAGGGATAGTTGGAATAATATTAAGAATGATTATTCGTATTGAATCACTACACACACGAAAAACAAATACAACCAATAGGGTATTAACGTGATTGGCATGGTACATTAAATAATTATTTTAATTAGTTTTAGAGATTTTTATGGTTTTTTATAAATCCTCTTATCTGTATTGTAGGTTACTTAACCATTAAATTGATGAATTTCGTTAATCTCCTTTTTATCCCTCAAATGTGATAAATTGTACCATGGTACACAGATGTAAAATGGAGGCAAATAGGCAGGGTTGAAGGTTCATGTTCGGGCATGCGCGTTAGAGTCTGCATGCCGCCATGTTGGGTATGTTACCTACCCCATACCACGCTACAGCCTGGGCGTACCCATGGTTCAACTGCAGTTTGTAAACGCTAACATTGAAATGTTTAGTTGAAAAATCTAAAGCAAAATCTGATTTTAATAGTGTTAGAAATTTATTAATTTTATATCGAGTTTTATTCCTATTACAAAAGTGAAAAAAACGATTTTTTGGTTGGAAATGGTAAAATGATGGAATACTCAAAATGTATTATGTTAGTTTCTAATAAAATCGTTATTTTAACAAACAACCAGTTAATCTATTTTTAACTTAATTAACAATTTTCCCTTCAAATTCAAAGGATGAGAAAGTTAGGAATAAATGATTAGTTTTTGAAAAGTAGTGGAGTTTTTTTGAGCTGATTCAATACACCATGAGGACTTAGGTGAGGACTTCACATAGATTTTTTTACTTGAGTGAGAGGCAGGGAAAAAGCAATTACGCACACAGGTGGCCAGCCTATAGTGTGGGACTTCCCTAAAAACGAGTATACCCACTAAAAAACCCATCTACTATTTAGTGACCTTGCCTGGAATTGTTTGTCACATTACATCAGGGTAGGCCCAATTAGCCAAAGCCCATTGGACTCCCTTCTTGACCAGCCGCAAGGTCAGCGGATCTGAGCCACCTAGCGGTCCAGATCAGTCTATTTTCTAAGGAGGATGCCCCGTAAGGACTGCGACAAACAATCCCAGCAGCCCTCATCCTTAAATGAGGACTAATATTGTGTAATATTTAAATAAAAATTAATTTGAACATAGCCTTTTTATATTGATCGTATAGTAATATAAAACACACATCTTTAACTTAAGTTTTAATACACAGATTAAGTTTAACTTAAGTTTTAACAGTTTTAAAAGTTTATACAGATAACGATGCTGTCACCAGATAAAAACACTATTTAATATATGAGTCTTGACGAAACACAAGAATAGTGTACTGTTATACGACACACTACAAGTCAGATACTGTGATCTGTAGATGTTAAAAGTATATTTCGAAGTTATTTTTATTAAGTAGGTTTTTCAACCCCTGATGATTGGTTTTTATAACCCGTTCGTACTCTTTACCGTGACATTCCAGTAAACATGGAACTTACATTGTATAGCATCAGCATTTTAATATGGACTTTTCTGAAAGTATCTTTTTTCAAGATTAACGCAACTCAAAACGTAGAAAAAAATAAAGGATACGGATCGACGCTGCTATAGAAAAAATGTCGATGAATCAGATAGAAGTTAAAATTACATGCGACTTAGATCTCGAGGTAACAGTATTATTCAATTAATTACAGATAAACTAAACATCCTTGAACATAGTGAAAGGTGAAACTATTAGTATTTACACACACCATAAAATCCAGCGGTGATCATTGCAATGCGTGTAGAAGAACTATAAGTCTAGCTGAAATATGAACTGTAATGCACCAGAGTAGCAGAAGTTTGCCTAGACAGATCCCAGCACGCAGCGCCTACACTTGGCGTGTTAGACGGACACGTGCTATATCTTTGTAGCTTTTAATCTTGTGTTCATTGTATTCTGAACTGTCACACTGTCAGCAAACTTAACTCAGTATGGAATCCTTTAATGTGTTTTTATCTTCTCATAAAATGTACCATTTAATTTTAACAAGCATAAAGTACAGTACTGAATCTTATTTTCTAAACTAAACCATGATGGTTTATCAATTCAACTTTTTTTTCAAAAGATTAGTGAAAATTATTATAAGTCAGTAAATTATTACTATAAATCCTCATCAAATGAGTTTTGGATGACATAAATTTGTCATTTGTAAGTTAAACCGATAGCTTGTAAAAGATTTTAAATCAACCTGTAAATAGAAATCTTCAAAATTTATGTTCGATAAGTTATTAAAGAGAACAACAAAAAGTTAGATGAACAAGATCAAAAGTCAACAAAGTTGAATGAACTTTCAATTCAGTTGTCCTAGTGATAACGTTTGTATGTAGACTCAGTAGATTGAAAGGACACAATTTCAGGTATAAAAAGAGACCACATGAAAGTCTAATGTATCTAGATCTATCTATATGGACAGGGTAAGGAATCACTTCTAGGGTATGATGCTAGCCACATCATTCTTCTACAAGCCTCTTTCACACTCGTAAGAACCTCCAACTTCAGTTCAACTCAGTTGAAATGGTGGGTAAGTAAATAAAAATATAAGAAAGGTTTTCAAACAAAAGTTTTTCCCATTAAATCGTGTTAATCAGCCTTTTTTCAGTGAATTTGTTAGTGGTATGTTGAAAGTTTTTTCTATTGTTCAATACAACACCTCTACACTATTCTTTAACATTCCAAATTCGTAATTTTAAGGAAATGTTTTGCAGTTTTAGGATGTGGCTAGCAGCATGTAGGGGGACACTGAGACACATACGACAGATAAGAGATAAGAGAAGTTCATACCGTGAGACGTGCGAGTACTGCGGGTTGCCGGTTCTGAGTACGAAGGAGCAGCAAACACTTGTGGCGGACACTTAACAATACTATGTTCATAGTTCGAGTACGTAACTTAGAAAAATATCACAACCGTTGTATCACAAGTCGCCTATAACTAATCTTAAACGTACGGTTCAAAATACAGTTTCCACAATAACACGATTTTGTTTGTAAAGTAGGCCTTAAAATTAACAACACTAAACTTCGGACGTTCGGAAAATACGTTAAAATTTTAAACTCTTTCTAAATATTCGAGGCACATGGAGTATTTTCATAAAACATATACTTTTGACAACTTTAGAACACCGAGTAACCTTTTTTGTGTACTTGGATTTTGAATTTAGGGGGTACTTTTTGTTGTTGATGATTGTGGAAGGATGCCGTGTGGAGTGCTTACTGAACAGTTGGATTAGGGGCCCGATATATTTGTAGGAAGGGATGGTATGTAAAGGGAAGGGTTTGGAGCCTGTAGGGTGGTCGCTTAACGGTTTACTGCATCTGGGTCGTTTTTGTCTTTAGGGGTAAACGCTACCCCGCGGTTTACGCGAACTCTTCACTGCCTGTCACTACATGTAAGGAACGCGCGTTACTGCCCCGGGCCTGTCATGCTGGGGCTACCTCCGAGACATCGGTCCAGTCCTCCACTCGCCACTGCCACTCACCACTCGCCACTAGCCACTAGCCACTAGTCACTCTGCCACTAAGTCCGTGACCAACTTCCACTGTCTTTCTCTTTCATAATTCACTGATGGTCCCGTGTCCGGCGCACCGCCCGCACCATGGTACCTGTGGACATCGATGTTGGAGCGCTCTGCCGGTGGAATACTCAACTACAGATCACTCCCACCCTCACCCACCCTCTGGACCAACCCCCTCCCCCGCCCCCTACCAGCGGTGGTGGCGTCCGCTGCCTCCTCTTGCAATATTGCTACTTGTACCGACATTGCCACTGGTTCACAGGAGAAACATGCAATGGATTTTAAAACTAAAACTCTTTACATCGCTCTGGATTAAAAAAAATTAAAATATTATAAAATTATAAAAAGGTGTAAATTTTTATATTTTTATGACCTGTTTTTTTAGAATTTAAAAAATAAACTGGGGAACCTTTTGGATAAAATACCAGTACAATTAACAAATTTATAAATAAATCCTCCGAAGCTGTGGCAATGTGTAAATACTACCTATCTAAATCCTAGTGTATTCTATAACTATAACAAATAAATAAAATATAGGCCCAAATAAAAAATAACTGTACTGTAAGGGTGTTTGAAAACAGAAAAATCAAATCATGAATCAGGGTGATAACTTTTCATCGGTAAATTGGACGGCAATCAAAACGAGTATCGAAGTGCTAAGTGCCGTGGAGCCGATAACTGATAAAAGCAACAAAATCTGTCCCTTGCCGCAAAGTATCAGCTTTTATTTCACTTCCCCGCATCGGTAATTAGACCAATTATCGAGCTAATTAAAAAAGGGTGGGAAGTATAAAGCGAGTGGACATCGCATTAGGGCCCTCTCTCCACCGGCTCGGCAAATATTGGCCAAAGATGGAAAACTCTGCCTTATTTCTGGGGGAAAAATTACCAATCGTTAATAATCCGTTGCAAAAATTGGTATAGAATATTGAGGTAAAAAAGTGCATTATTTAACAAGGTTGAATTTTGTAAAAATGTTATATTACGATTTTTGTAAGTTTATCCTCTTTTACTTGTTTGTATATTTAAATTGATTGAAATTGAATTCTTGTAATTTAAAAACAATAATTATTGTAAAACATTTGAATAGCATACTAAAAATTACTTTTCTCGCCTTAATAAGTGTACAAAATAACATAGATTTATTATTTTTTATTTGGATTAACTTTTAAATTTAATTAGACATTTTTAATAATTTTATTTGAATTATTTTTATGTAAATTATAAAATTATTTGCGATTTGTTATAATAACAATTTAATACTACCCGCGATTTTTTATTAATAATCATAATCATTAACTTTCAAAATGTTGTACGGTATGTTATTATTAATTTGATTTATGAATACGGATTCTCATTTAACACTTTTTAACGCAAATGTAGAATATTTGAATTTGAAGATGATAAACTAAAAAAAATGTATATTATGAAATAGTAAGTGGAAGTTAAACACATGAGTTGCAATAAAACAACTGATCCTTATCAAACATTTTTGTGATTTTACAAATTAATTTTTTTGTAGTTATAGCAGGCCGGGCGGTAGGGCCCAAGCGGAAGGGAAGCCGAGCTCCCCTTGCTCGTTTTACACTTGCATTTTTTCATTGATGACCGGAAAAAATAACGACCCTCACACTCATATTTGTGTTGCAGATTTGTTTGATTGACGCAATCACTAATTCCACAATGAATAAATATTTCGTTACGTAACGGGTCATTACACTCGCATTATCTTGACAGTGACAAAAAATTATGCTACGAAAAATATATTTTTATTTAAAATTACTGGCCGCTATTAATATTTTAGTGACTTATTTGGAATTGAATGGATTAAAAAATAAATTAAATAGGAATTAGTTGCGATGCAGGTACAAATTTCAACTTTAGCCTGTACGTTTTGTAAACTTTTAAAGGTTTTACTAGCACAGACATTAGTTTGTGTTTGCCTACGATGAAAATGCTTTGTGTTCCGTTTTATCGTTTTCTCCATTGTTACCCCCCTTCCATTGTTTTAGTAATTTTTTGGCCTTTTCACTTTTTATATCTCTGATATGATTTGATAAAATAGGAAAATATAAAATAAAATAGGCAAAAAACTAAGTATCTATTTGATTAAAGAAATATGTACACTATAGTTAAAATACTAGAGCTAAACTACACTTTTAAAAAAATTCATTGGAAAACTGTTTCCTTAAGTCCGTGCCCTAAATAATTCTTGGAACATTATTTGATAGTTTTTTGTTTTTGTAATAATATAAAAAGTACCAAATGTAAATTGTAGGGTCTTTAGACAGCGTTTTGATGGTACAATTTCAAGATCCCAATATTATTGAAATTTAAAGAAAGTAATAGAAACTAAATTACTTTTTAGTTCTATAAATAATAATTTTTAATGACCTTAATATCACTTAATAATTAATGCATTTTTCATCGTAGATGTAAAAGCTACTTTGCCTTTAACTGAACCGTTAAAAATCGAGTCAACTAAAAAAATATCATTGTTTTGATTAGTGAAATAATATTGAAATTTTTCAATTTTTTTTGTTAGATCATTGGTTTTAATAAATCTAATTAAAAACCTAAATAAAATATGATAAAATAGTTTTTTTTAAGGATTTTTATTTTTGAATTTTATGTTTTCCTATCCTTTAATCAAATTAGTAAAATATTAATAATTAAAGAATGAAAACATAAATTGTTACTTTATAGTACTTTATAAATAGTTACTTTTGCAAGTATTAATAGTTAATAGTAATAGTAGGTAGTTAGTTAATAGTAATAGTTAGTTAGTAGTTAATAGTAGTAATAATAGTAGTAATAAAAGTTTATTGAAACTATTATTACCAACATCTTAACTTTTTTCTCATAACTAAAACTATAAATAAAACCTACAATCTAAATAAAAACTAGCAAAATTGTAAATCTCAAACTTTATGCTATAAAAAAATAAGTTAACACTAGTTTATTGAGAATTTTGCTATATTTCTCATTAGCCAAATAATATTTTAGATTGCATTTAAATATACATTTTGAGTTTCAGTTGAAACGGCATGGAAACCAATTCTGTGAAAAAGTTAAAAACTTTAACCATGTGAAAGAAAAAAACATCGGTTATGGATTTTTAATATTAATTTGAAAAATACGTAATTAATATAATCATTATAAATATTTTTCAAATATAGTTAGATAACTCAATTGCATTACTGATACAAAACTTTTCACTGATTACAGTTCACTTAAAACTACTCTTACAATACACTAAACACTGAGAAATGAGAAAAAGATAGACTTAATGAGGCGAGGTAAAGTATCCAATATTGCACAACGAAGAGGGAGCACGATTCAAGGAGAAGGCCGGAAGAAAAAGTGAATACTTAATGAAGAAGAAGAAGCGGACGCCACCCCGTACCCGGTCCCCACAGTATAACCGGCCGAGCAAGAAGTATATTTACAGTCGGCTGATGAGAACGCGCTATGCACTTGGCGAATGCAACTCACTGCACTATGGTGGGTGCATGGAGAGGCGGCCGGGCATGGCGTCCCTCCCCCCTCCCCCCGCTAGGCCTAGCTCCGCAAAACCATTGCAAAACTCCCCACCCTGCAAATATCATCCATCACACTCACCCCTACATTCTACATTCTCTCTATTTTCGTTGTAAATACGAAACGCGAAAACGAGCGGTTTAATATTGCCGAAACGAAAGTGATTTTTACACGGAGTTGGACACAAGGGTGGTTTCTAGGTTAAGAACTAGCCGGCTTGGCGCGAAGGGAAGGCACACTTGTTGCTGGCGGTCTTAAAGTTTCTACTTTCAAAGTGGAGCAGACGACGCATGCTCCCTTTCACGCCCCGACCCTTGCTTACGATACTCGACACCCTCTGCGGGATCCTTAGATGATCACGCGGTTTCTTATCGTCACCACCAAGGGGAGGTCGTTGCACGTGGAATACGTAATGTTTCATGTAAAACTTTTATTGTAATTGATTTTTCGTAAGGGATATAGTTATTTAATCTTTCTTTTTCTGGCATTGCTGTACTGTATAACGCTCAAAAACATAAAATAAAACAGAATATACTGTGTTAGATTTACGCTCTTTCGTAGGCTTACAACATATCATTGACTAGATTAAAATTCTTTTCAAAATATCTTCCTCGTCGAAAAACAAATTTAAAAAAACTTAGAAATATTTTAAAAGCCAGAACAAAACATAAAAACTAAAAGAGATATTCTATTGTTGCCAAGGAGAAACATGCGAGGGCCAACAACTGAATAATGTGACATTTAGGTATTGATTTCATATTTGCTCGGAATCGCGCGCGGGTTCGGCAGCGCGGAACTATGGGTAGTGGGAGGTGGAAGAAATAAATAGATAAATGGAATAGGGGTTGTTAAATAGTAAATACTAAATAGGTAGGATAGGGGGAAACGGAAAAGTGGTGGGAGAACTGCGAGGGGAGGGGGAGCGAGTGGTACAGTAACTAAGCAGAGCACGATAGCGAATTTCCCCCTTCCCTACAATATTGCAAATGTTAATTTAAACTAGAAATAGTTAAAAGGCAAACATTAATTAACTTTTAGAATAGTAAAAAAAAAAACCAAAAAAGTTAAAAATAGAAAAATAGAAAAAAATTTATTTAAAAAAGTTATTTTGTACAATTGTAAATTGATTTTTAAAAGAATATTTACATCCTGTATACTAGATTTGATTTTTTCATGGTACTAACTGCAATTAAATAAATTGCAATTTTGATAAGCATTATACTTGAAAAAGGTACATTCCAATTAAGAGCACCTTATGCTCTCACTAGAGGAATAGTTTTTCTAATTAATAATTACTTGTTTAAGCGTAACTCGATTTCAAATTCTCATTTACTACGCTTTTTTACAACTGTACATTAACACATGTTTAAAATTCGAAACTCAATCCCAATGTTATGCTGATAAAAATATTTTCAAATTTCAATGAAAAATAGCAACTTTATTTTTGGCAGAAACAACAACAAACCAAGCCCCATCCAAGGACACCAAAATCTTGAATATCGGTTGGACATTGTATGAGTTCCAATTGAAAAAAGCCTTTAGTGTATTAGTTTTAAGTATAGATTAGTTTGTAGTTATGTATTTAACTATACATACTAGCTATTTTGACCAATTTGCTCGAACTTGCAGCTAATTCTTTTCAATCTGGATCGTAATAAATATATTAATTGGATGGCTTTTAGCAAACTTTCCACGTAAAAAAAATCAATTGCCTACAATCTTGGAATTTTTTAATCTTACCTGAAGATTTTGTTTGAAAGTGTATGGTAAAAATCTCAATTTAAATTGAATAGTAAAACTAGCTAAAATTTAGCTTGATACAAAATTAGTATTCGCGGAATGTTTTATGGGTAAATATTAACTTGTAAAGTCAGGAATGGAAATAAATAAACTAACCATAAAAATAATGAAGATTACAATATTTTTAATCTCAATTAAAATTTTTATTTTAATGCTATGCATGAAATGTAATGTAAACTTAGTTAACTTCACGAGCAAAAGAGGGACTTTCTTCTGCGAGAGATTAAGCTATTTGTTCGATCTTAGTGACTACCAGAGTTTTTTTAATAATGACAAACTACATCAAGCAAATAACATAAAAATTTGTTGTTTGCCTCCTGATGAGATCAAAGTGTAGTATTTAAGACGATTCTATGCGATTTTTTTAATACATGGTTTTTTTTACATAAATTTTAGTAGGGTTTTCCTCATAAAAATAACAAGACTAGCCTCAATAATATGAATATATAGGCTAATAAAATTATCTAAACATACAGAACAAATTATTGTAGAGAATATTTAAAAATAATGTAAGATAGCAAATTAAAACTTATTTACAAGAAATTTATTACTTCTGCATGGAAAACATAAATCATGTATACAACCTAACCGTTTCTTCATATCCGGTTTGAATCATAAATATGATTAAATAAAAATAAATATTAAAAACTGTCAAAAGTAAAATATATTTTAGGCTTAGTGAATTTCAGTAATTTTTATTTTATTCTTTAAATTTGGATGCCTAAGTAATATGTTGTAGTAGGTTATTTTGCCAAAAATAATGCTTGCCAAATTCAGATTTGTCAACTCTACTTTTAGGAAAAAATAGAATAGTATAAACAGTACGTTTGTTTTACAAATAAATAATAAATTTTAGTTTGATACTTTATTTTAGTTAACATTTGACATATTACTCCCAAAATAGTCAAACATTGTATAGTTTTATGTAAAAAATTTTAAATATAAATAAATTGATTTATTGTTGATAGAGCTTCATTTATGCATATAAAAGGCAAAGCTCTCACCGACTGATTCTTCAATTCTCCCACTTCCCAATAACCCAGGCACTAAAATTTGGTACACGGATTCTTTAGGAATTAAATAGAAAGACTAAGTAGTTTTGATCCAAATTCCTCCATAGGCACAAAGTCTTCAAAGTTACCTTGTTATTCTAATGGAAGCAAAATGTGTGTTTTGGAACATGAAGATTAGATTAATGAATATTAATTATATAAACAGCTGTTCTCAATTAAAATATTGAGGGAAGATTGGTAATCAAAAATTAATATGGTACAGATAACACGGAATATCTTGGCCTGTGATGACCGTTTACAGTTCAAACAATTGGAGTAGAGCGACGAAATTGCAGATTGTCGCAGACTGTTTTTAGTGCCATGTATTTACCAATTTGAATCCAGAAGTGGAGTATGTCAGAGGCCAAGATATTCTGTGATATCTGTAATCTATAATATAGTAGTTTTCATCAGAGACTGTTTTTAGTGCGCAATCGCGTTTTAAAATTGAGACGCAGCCGAGTTAAAAATGCTGTCTTTTCAGTCTTAGGACCTTAAAAATATTCCTCCTGATTTTTCAGTCCTCGGACAAAAAGAAATTTTTTTTGGTACTAAGAGAACAAAAACAGTCTGATTTAATGCAGAATGAGTAAAAAATTATTTATATAATTTTTTTCATCAAGTTTTTTTAGTTGTTGCGGTGAGAAAGCGTAGCGAACAAGATAAACCCGAAGGGCAAAATTATCTCTGTGCTAAAGTTAGCATTGCAAGGCATGCAGGGCGCATCTGGATTTACAATAAATGCTTTTTTATTCCTTAACTTTGTAGTGTTCATACCCAGTTATTATCTATGGCTGTTTCCGAACAACTTGGAAATATTTTGTGTATTTTGTTCCTTTGGTTGAGACAATACAAAACATCATATAAACATACATACTTAACTGCCGCTAGCCACATTTGGTTTTTTACACATAATTTTTATTTCCATGGCGGATGGTTGTATTAAGTTCATATTTTGTATGAACCGTTATGGCATTAATGTCTTTGCAGAAAAAAATTATTGTTGTCCTATGTGTATTTTCAAAATGGCGGCCATTTAAAATCTTTAAACTCAAATATCTAAAAACGGTAAATCTTATCAACATTTTACAACATATAACAAAGTTGACAAAAATAAAATAATCTAATAAACTAAATGATACCAAGTTCATAAAGATCGGACAAACAATAACGGAGTTGCTGGGATTTTTTTACTATAATAACCTAAATTTGCATTAATTTTAAAGGAAAACCAATGTTTTTCTGCAGTAAAATCTCAATGACTTGGTTATTCGTAGTCCGATTCTTACAATCTTGGTATCACTAGTTAGACAATTTAATTTGTAAACTTTTTTGTCTTTTTTTAATTTGTAAACTTTTTTGTCTTTTTTTAATTTGTAAACTTTTTTTGTAATTTTTATAAAATTTACCGGTTTTGAAATATTTGAGTTTAAAAATTTTCAATGACCTCCATTTTGAAAATATCTATTGGAGAAAAATACATTTTCTTCTGAAAATGTATTTTGATGCCATAAAGGTTCATACCAAACATTAACTTAATACAGCCATCCGTCACGGAAATAAAAATTATTATGTAAAAAAAAAAAACAAAACAAAATGAAGGCTAGCGGCTTAACGAAGGGCATATGTTTACGTAATATATTTTTTATTGTCTTGACCTAAAGACCAAATACCCAAAATATTTCCAGGTTGTTCGAAAATACCCATATTGCAACCATATATTGACGGAATAGCCTTTGGGCTACTTAGAATGGAAGATACACAAATGAAATAAAACAAGTCGACGAAGAAGGAAGGTGGAGATTTTTAAGATGTCATGTATGTAAAGAGATACCGTTCTTAAGAGCAGCAGATGTTACAAGAAACGAGCCAATAAAAGCTATGAAGAATTTTCCTACTTAGTTTAACACTCACCTAAAATATGCCAGAATCTGCATGGCACTTTAAGTCGAAGTCAGCACAAATGACCATAAAGAGCCCACAGTGAATAAAGTAAAAAAAATATGATTTTAAATGCGAAAGAAATAATCTCATGAAGAGAACTAGATGGGCATCACGCTACAGTCTTAATACTGAAGTCACTGGACTTGTAGAAAGAACTTTAAAAGATGAAGAAATTGGAAAAGATTAAATGGTGTTAAGGAATAAAAAAATGTTACTATTTACATTTAATTCTTTCTCAAGTTTGAAGAAATACTAAACATCAGAGTGAGCAAGGTAGCGATTTAAAAGGATCCTCTCCGCCAGGACAGCACTATAGGTGGGGGACGTTATTGAAGGTTCACAAGAGGATGCCCCCGGACGGCAGGAGGGCCGGGGACGAGGTCGTGATCATCGAGAGGACTGACAAGTTAAACGTGGAGCTCCAGGTGGTCTATGGGGTACGGAAATGGGCGGGGCTGCCAGACTAGTGCAATTGCGAAATATGAGCATGCAGGCCCCGGCCCCTGCCCCGTCCGCCGCCGCGCCGCTGCCCACGCCACGGCCCCGGTGCATCTTGCATCTCATTGCGTCCGTCTGCAGTCTGCAGTCTGGACCGGGTTTATGACCCTGGCTGCATGACGCGGTACGAAGATGCGTCGCTTGGTAGGAAAGTAGATCGCGCTCGAGCAGGTATGTGTGAGAAACGGTTTTGGCATGAGGAAGCATAGTAGCATTTTCATACCCTTACTTGGGTATTCTTTCACTATGATCTTCTTGTTAGTTTGAATGTGAAAAATTTTTGAGAAGACTCTCATAACTTTATCCTCATAAAAGTCCTAGTCTTGAAGGAATCCTGCCACTTGTTTTGCGATCCTACAGCTCTATACTTGCTCTACAACTAACCGCCCTATGTAAGGGAAGCCTGTTACGTTCATTCCTGAATGCTATAAAAAAACTGTTGTGTTCCGTCAATTTTTTTAACATGAAGCAAGAGTGACGTTTGGAAATATAGCCTAGATGCCATTTAGTGTGCTCTTAAGGTGTTTGAAAAATTTCTCCCGAATAAGATTTTTCTTAAGCTGAAAAGTATTGTTCCTAAAAACATGCGTTCTTCCCAGGAATATCCACAAATAACAACCTCGTACTATTACAACACAAAATTCATTCAGTCGTGGCATCAGGTAAGCAGCTATACTAAGTATTTTTATACTACTCAAAAGCCTTTGACCCTGTTAACCAAGACCATTTAATTGCAAAACTTAAGGGATATGGCATAATAGATCCATTTTTGGATTGGTTCCGTTCATATACCTAGACAATAGAACTGTGAACTGTCAAATATTATGGTACCTTGTCTCGAACCTTTTATGATCCTTCTATGGAGTCCCTCAGGGCTCAAACTTAGGGTCGACACTCTTCAATGTCATCATAAAGCCTGGTGACTCTCTTTGTTTGCTATAATGTTTGCTATGTTTGTCTGAACAATTAATTTCCTTCTTGGAGTATGTACGGTTATTGCCTGACACCCATCCGGGGTTTAGGTAAAGTTTTAGTAAAAACTTAGTAGTAGGTTATGTTCTAGATAAAATGATTTCTGATAGGGATAAGTTCTTGGAGAGTTTAATGACTGCATTTGATATCTCCCAAGCTTTTGACTCAGTTAGTTTTGACTTGCTGATAGCTAAGCTACTTTTTTTTGGCGAAAATTCGATTAAATGGTTTTTATTTTATCTAACTCCATACTAGGCGTATTAAGGTTGATTGGCGATTACCGCCAGCTTTTCCAAGATCTGTCGGTGTTCCTCAGGGTTCTTGCCTTGGACCTTAAACTTTCTCCTATGTACAGCAGATTTGAAAGATCAGTTGAGTTACTGTTCCATGCACTCTTACGCTGATGATTCACAACTAGTGTTATCTTTTAAGCCTTCCTAAGAACCAAAGGCAGTGCGTCATATTAACGCTGATTTGGAAAAGGTTACGATATCGTTGGATTATCATGATCTTTTACTAAATTCTGGTGAATATTCAGTTTTGCGTATTGGCCCGCTTCCCTCGAGGGGTCAACTGGGGGCTGGGAATGTTGAATCCTTGTGGATGGTAAACCACTGACGTCAAGTAACACTCTTAAGTTCCTTGGTGTGACTCTTGATTCCAATCTTAATTTTTCTAGATTCGTGAATTCTATATGTAAAACCATTATTGTTTGACTGAAAAATCTTCTCAGGCTTAGCACAATTTTACCAGTCTTCCTGGTAATCGTACGAGCAACAATCATTCCTGTTATTAAATATTCTCTCCCAGCTTTTTCTTCCTGTTTAACACGAGAAACTGATATAGCTCTCTCCTGCTTTCAGAACAGAGGTTTGAGGTATGTTTATAGCCTAAAAAATTTGACCATATCAGTGAGTTAAGGTTAAGTGCTAGGGTCTTATTAATAATAAAAACATTACTCTCTGTTTTGCAAGCTCTTTAGTTAATTTTCAAAATTCTTCATACTAGAAAACCCAAATATCTGAGAAAAAGCTAGCCTTATGACTTCAAATCAGTGTGCGCAGTACTTGACAGGATTGCCTTTTCTAATTATTCACTATCTCATGATTAAATCGTTTCAAAATATTGATTTTTACTCCAATTTATTCAAATGTAATCTTAGTTGTTATAAGTTATATGAGTTGTCAGTATATTGTTATATGTAAGTTGTTTTTGTTCCAATTTTGTAACCATCGCTGTATTTATATATCTTTAATGGCAAAAAAGTTAAAAAGGTGTATACAATAAATAAATAAATAAAGAGAATACCAACTATCATTGTTGCTGTATCAACAGTACTATGCTATGGAAAGCATGTTTATAGAAATATATTAACTTTTACATACAGTTAATCCTCTAAAGGCATTGGCTATTTTTTTATCAGTTTCATTTCATTGAACTGATTGTTTACTTTCCCTTCAGTTGAATAAAGTTTTGTGAAATGTTGCTATTTATTTAATATTTATAAACTTTTTGCCAGGTTAAAAAAAATTCTTGTTTTTTACGGGAAGTAGGAGAGTAAAGGAGTGATGAATAAAGGCCTATCTGCCTTTTATAGATTGTTCTAGCGACACAATTTTAAAATTTTTTAGTGAAATAACAGATTTACCCTTGTGCGTTTGTTTCATGCCTTCGGATAGGATTGTCTTTTTCATGCTATCTTTTTTGTGCGTTCCTTTGAATCCATAGAGCCAATCATAATTATTTGGGTTCAATACATGCAATATTGTTGCTTTTTTGAGATTTCAGCTTATACGGTAACGTACGAGAAGATTACTCGTCTTGAAAAGAACCAAGCTCATTTGGACTCGGGATAGTAGCAAATTTTATGTGAATCTGTGAATGAATTATTACTGCAAAAGAATGGAATGGGTTTACTGAGCAAATGCTTTGCTCCCAGGTAATATAAATTTATATTTCAAGGGAGTCCTGGGCAGTAGCGAATATAGGGTGAGTATAGGGCATTATCTGTAGGAAGGAGTACCAATAAGTGTGAGTTCTTGAAAATATTCCATAAATACTGGTATAACTTAATTTTCTGATGAGGGCTTATATGGCCCAAAAATAATTCAAGTTTCTTTTATGGAAAAAAATGGAGTCCTTGTAGATAAATTAAAATACAAACAATACACAATACTATACATCACGTAAGAAAGCGTTCTGACTTATTGATAAAAATGTTCTTTAGAAATAAATATTGTATATAACTTTTTTAAGAGGAAGTATTTCTTTGTTATGAATGACAGCGATTTACTGCATCATTTTAATCAAACCTACATATTTTTGAAAAGCCACAAATGTAAGTACAGTAATTTGAATGGTCAACTTACTTTGAATAAAAATATAAGTTAAAGTAAATGATTTTTCCTACGTCTGTCAGAAAAAGCTGTTGTTTGCGCACTCGATAAGGGTCACAAAACAGGTGATTGCTGAACTCATTTTACTTTGCGCACGATAGATTTAATTTGTCCACGTTAGATTTACTTTGCGCACTCCATTGTTTAAACAACAGAAAACAAAACAGTATGCATTAGTCAGCACCGACCTGTTTTTAATCAGGAATTAAGTTGGCAATACTCGTGTGAAAAGTACCTTTGCTGCACTCGAGAGAAATGTTTACGCACGAGCCGCAGACGAAATGGCACTTTGCGCACTTGTTTTATAAATAACTATTTCAGTCAGGTGCAAACATTGATTTATAGCTAAAAAATCCTTTGTTAAGTATTTCCCAAATAAGTTTGAGTCAGTTGTATAATGAAGAAATATCTTAGAAAAATTCTAATTGATGTGTTTTGGTGCAGTGGTGACTTTTATACCATAGGCTATTATAATGTGTATTTCAAGAAATTTCATACAGATGCTTCTGAGTTGCAGGATTTCAATACAAGACTTAAGACATACACTGGGGAAAGGATCCCAGTGCTTGGGAAGTTTGAGGCGCTAGTAACCACGCAAAGAAGAGATAATTATCTAGCTGTAGTAGTAATCAAGAGTTCAGGAGGAAATCGACCTACGTTACTGGGGCGGAACTTGTTACAAGAAATCCAACTGGGCTGGAAGCAACTTAAGCCTAGCGGTTTGGAGAGGGTATCCAAGGACATGAATCTGCTGGACGGTATCCAATAGTGTTATCGATGACCTTAAAAAAGAGTATGACCCTGTTTTGAGGACAGACCAGGAGAAATTAATTAAGGGCAGCTCAGTTAATCTAATTTTGAAAGAAAACTCGAAACCGGTCTTTACAAGTGTGCCTTCTGCACTTCACAAAACTGTCGAAAACGAGTTGGAAAAATTACAAAACAATGGGATTATTTACCCTATTACACAGTCGGAGTGGGCCACTCTGATTGTTGTTGTTCTGAAGCCAAACAATGAAGTCAGAATTTCTGGAGACTTTAAGATTACAACTAACCCGTGTTTGTAAACGGACTATCATCCGCTGTCAAATCCCGAATATATTCTGACAAAAATATCTGGGGCAAAGTTTTACCATAGATTAAGCATACAAAGAATGAAATCAGATACAGAAAGGGTGCGGAGATCTCCAATGCTGACTCCTTGTCATGCCTCCCGTGCGGCAGCGGTGAAACTGATGGTGAGATATCTTTGTTTGCATACTCTCATCAATTACCCATAAAATCAAGGGAAATTGCCACAGCTACAAGATTTGATCCAGTTCTCTCCAAGGTCATGGATTATGTAGCCAATGGATGGCCAGGACATGTCGAGCAGGAAGGTATTAAGCCATACTTTAGTAAGAATCTACAACTCTCAGAGGAACAAGGCTTTATATCGTGGGGTACGGGTAATATTGTAATAATACTCTTTACACATCGGAAGAATATTCTTTTATTGCTTCACTCGGAACATCCAGGCGAATCTCGAACGAGTGGTAGTTTTGTGTGGTGGCTGGGCCTAAACTCGGACATTGAAGAAATGGTAACATTATGGTCCATTTGTCAGAAGACTGCAAGTCAGCACCTTTAGCACCACTCCAGACATGAGCATGGCCAAAGCATAGTTGGCAAAGACTTCATTTAGACTTCGGCTATTCCGAAGGACAGGCATTTCTGATATATTATTAGATAGCTTCTCAAAATTGATACAGGTATTTTACATGTCTATAAACTACTAACTTACATCCAAGCAAACAATAGAAAAGCTTCGTCATTGCTTTGCAACCGTAGGGCTTCCTCCTACAGTAGTAACTGAGGGACCCTCAGTTCAAATACAAAGAGTTCAAAATTACTCAATGATAAAAAAAAAATATATATCAAGCCTCCACTTCAGCATTGTGTTGACTCGTTTTTGTTCGTGTACCGGAACACATCCCACTCAATGGCTGGATTGACCCCTTCAGAGGTTATGTTTAAGTTAAATCCAAAAATCCACTTAAGCTTGTTGAAACCTCATTTATCGAACCAGATGGGAGCTAAGCAAGACAGGATAACGCAGACAGCCAACAGTTATTGTGGCAAACCTCGAACCTTTGGGCTGAAGAAAAATGTTTATGTACGCACAGTTCACCAAGAGAAAATCAAATGGCAGCCTGGGGTAATAACGAAAGTCATTAGCCCTATGACTTACCTTGTCAAGGTCGATGGCCACGTACGGTTTGTGCATGCAAACCATCTTAGGACTACGGTCGATCAAGAAGACACCGAGTATGTTATAGTTAAATGCCCTCTAGAAACATTTTTACAATGCACTAAGGAAGATGAGTCGTCCCAAAACAGTCCTCAATCTGGGCCATCAAGCAGCCTCCTAATCCATCACCAAAATCTAATCTGTCACCACATTCTCCGAGGGAAGTTAATGAAAATGCTGGACAACACTAAGAGGACACTACCCTCCTGCGGTCAACTAGACTTCGAAGGGCACCACAAAAATCGACCTTCTAAGTCAAGATGGATAATTCTCCCAGTTATACAGGGTGTTCGGAAAAAACGTTTCAGGAATTCAGGAGGTTATTGCCCACATCAAAATAAGCAAAAAAGTTCCTGTGAACATATGTCCTAAAATGCTTCGTTAACACGCTAGCCGCCATTTTGTTTTTTTACACTAAATAATTTTTATTTCCGTAATGGATCATTGTATTAAGTTAATATTTGGCATGAACCTTCATCACAGCAATACCCATTTTCAAGAAAAAATTTATTTTTTTCCAAAGTGTATTTTCAAAATGGCGGCCATTTTAAAATTTTAAACTAAAATATCTCAAAACCGGTAAATTTTATAAAACTTTTACTAGACACAAAAAAGTTGACAAATTTAATTATCTAACCAATGGTACCAAGTTTGTAAGGATCTGACAACAAATAACGGAGTTATTGAGATTTTTCAATTAAAATTAACTTAATTTGCATTAATTACAATGCAAAATCGATGTTTTTATGCATAAAAATCTCAATAACTCCGTTATTTGTTGTCAGATCCTTACAAACTTGGTACCATTGGTTAGATAATTAAATTCGTCAACTTTTTTGTGTCTAATAAAATTTTTATTAAATTTACCGATTTTGAGATATTTTAGTTTAAAATTTTAAAATAGCCGCCTTTTTGAAAATACAGATTGGGAAAAAATAACTTTTTTCCTGAAAATGGGTATTGCTATGAAGAAGGTGCATGCCAAATATTAATTTAATACAATGATCCATTACGAAAATAAAAATTATTTAGTGTAAAAAACAAAATGGCGGCTAGCGGGTTAACGAAGCATTTTAGGACATATGTTTATAGGAGCTTTTTTGCTTATTTTGATGTGGGCAATAACCTCCAGAATTCCTGAAACGTTTTTTCCAAACACCCTGTATATTTTTTATAAGACAGTTTATTTCAAGAGCAAAAGTCAAATATCTTATTTTGTGAGGAGGAATTGTTACAATAAAGAAATATATTTTATTTATGTTTTATTATTTAAATTGGGTTTCTAATTTTGCAAGAAGCAAGTATTAATTCATTAGTCAGCTAATATGCAAGTTTGAGACACAATAACGTAGTGAATGGACTTGACCATTGTCCTTTATATGAAGCCCCAACCATAAAGCCGGAGGGTGAGAGTCTAGTTATGGATCCACGTACGTGAAGACCTTGTGAATAGTGATCTCTAGGCTCAGTCAGTAGTACCGTAATTAATAGGTCGGGACTTATGAATTAGCACAGTATTTCTTAGCTGCCTTATAACAATTAGCTTTTTATTATTAGACTATGGAGCAATAATCTTTAGTTCAAATATATTTCACTGAATTACTGGAATTAGCTTTTTTACCTGTTGAAAGTGAATGCAACAAGGTTTAGGATATAATTTATGAGGATGAGTAATTCTGGTAGATAATTTTGGATATCCACTTTCATTTCAATCATGCCTTTGAAGTCAGGTTGCGATTTAGACAAATATGTATAAACTGTTAAAACTAATGTTTTTACTGTTAAAAAAAAGAACTTTCGCTTTTATAATCTTACATTGAGGGATAAATTAGATGATTATATGACCCACAGTGCTGAAAACTCTTGCCTACCCCAGCATATGTATTCAAGAAGATAATTAAGATGTCTCTAAACTCTTCAACGCTATTTATATTCGTTTGATCCATAATAAAGGATGCTACTTTAAATCAAATAAAAGGTCAGCTAGAGTTTTTTGATATGTTGGCGAGTAAAGATTCTTTTTTAAGTGAGTTTGTTGATTATGCTAAATTTGTTGTAATAACAGTTAAATCTTTACCAAACTCAATGTTTGCATGATAAATCAACAATAATTGTCAACAATCGGCAATACTAGAAATGGTTAACGAGAGTTGGAACACACAGTCAAAGTCGAGCGAAGAACCTAAGGATATCCTCCAATTTCTTTCACTAATAGCTTAAGAAAATTTAACATCATCTGCAAACGTGCAGAGAACATGAAAGGGCCAACCTTTTGCAACCCTTACTGAAAACTTTTGAAGTTGTGCAGTTTTGTTGAATAAATAATGGTTGAAAAGATTATTTTATAAACCAATATAGGCTTATATTGAAAATATATATGCATACATATATAAGACCATCACCATCTCCGTTGAGTGCTTCCGTTTTGCTTTCTTAGATCATCCAAAAATGAGCACGAATGAAAAGATGCTCATTAGTCTTTTTGATACTGGTGATTTTACATGCGGTTTATCTAAATGTCTTATCAACACCAAATATGCCATAATATTAAGTTTCATTAAACTTACTTTAATACAGAACGTTGCCCGAGCCACTACAAATAAATGTTGTGATCTGCTGTAGAATTTTAATTACGAAGATAATTAATTGTAAGAGGAACTACGCCGTTAAGTTGTACATCGAGTTTCCTAGGAGACGTGTCAAATTTACTTTGGTAAAACTGATAAGTTAATTAAAAATATAAGCACCCACAACATAATTCTGTAACTGTGGAAACAAAGAATTTATATTTAAAATTAATTGTAAATGGTCGATCGCTTGTGATGTAAAGTACGCCTTAAAAGTGAAAGCTTGAGCTTGAGCCATTGTGAGTATTCCTAGTTCATACCTGGCCAGGACATTACGCTTAGTCCAGTACTTCACCTCGAATGTGCAGATACCACCTTGTAAGTGAAACCACCACCACTAAATCGTAGTTAGGCGTACTCACTTAGTAACTTCCCATAAGGTAAATATTGAGAGACTCCGATTTTGAAATATAAAGATAACGATTTACTTTTAAAATATATTACAATATTGAATAACATTGCAATAATAATACTTTGGAAAAAATTACCTATTTCATAAGTTTGTACGATATCGCAAAAACATAATTTAAAATATTTGCTTAGTTCTTTTTATTAATTCTAAAACTACCAAATAAATAGATCGGTTAAGTCGTGGGGATTTTTGATAGTTTTAAGTTATTAGCATTTGAGAATGAAATAATGGAATAATGGCAAACTGTCGAAAGCGTTTCTGACTAGAAAAACTATTACAGCCCGACTAAACACGATCGCTCTGGGTAATATAAAAAAAATGGTTGACTTTCAGTGTATTGCCTTAATAATGTATAAACTATTTTGACAGACAGAAATTCTTTTCAGTGTTTTTAGTACAGTGTCACTTCTTCAATTTTTAAGTAAAGTAAAACCATTTAAAGTGTTTTTTGTAACGGTAATATCCACAGCATCCTGTAATACACGTAAGCTATATAGTTGCCACGGACCCACGCTTCTGTCTCCCGCTAAAGCGTCTATCCCAAGAGGTTTAAAAAAGAGTACATACCAGGAATCAAGAGTGCGAAGGCCTTTACTCGGCAGTGAGTTCTCTGATACTGTCAACAGGGATGTAGCGAACCAACTCCATAACTCTCTCGACAACTCAAGGAGGGAGAAGAGGGTGAACATTGTTGAGAACCTGAACTTCACCCGAAGTAGTCGGTAATCTTGGTGTCTGCTGGGAAAGCTATTTCGCAACCACAACCTTGTAAAATTGCAAAGCACCTCTCCTGTGTGTACGCCTGCAGAGAGGAAAATACATTTCAAGCCTAATGACATTAAGTCGGCAGGCACCATGGGAAGTCACTAGACCTTTCACTGGCGATGAGCTGGATGGGGCGATTGATGCGATGCCAATCGGAAAAGCAGAAGTTTTGTATAAAAAACTTCCCGGAGTTTATGAACCACTCGTGTAAAAAGGACAGACAGTGGCTTCTTGCAGTTTTTCACACCATAATGGAAACCGGCGACTTGTCTGGTATACCTAGAATATCCAAAATAGTGGCTGTCTTGAAGCCCAGTAAAAATCCACAACTGCCCGAAAGTTACCGACCCATAGCTCTTCTTAGTGTCTGCTATAAGCTGCTCGAGAGGTTGATATACAACAGAATCCTCCCTGTTCTCGATTCCAGCATCCCCGTTGAACAAGCTGAGTTAAGGCATGGGCGCAACTGTTGTGACCAGGTTGTAACTCTTACTTCTTTCATCGAGGACGGGTTTGAGCGAAGACTGAAAACCTTTGTTGCTTTCTTAGATCTTGCAGCAGCTTATGACGCCGTCTGGAGAAAAGACCTTCTTTTTACATTTTACAACCTGATTCATTGACCTTTTCTATTGCGTCTTTTCAACTCAATGCTCTTCAACAGGATGATTAAAGTATATTAGGGGCGCAAGGAAAGTACTTTTAAGCAACTAAAAGGAAGGCCTGCCACAGGGGTCAGTGCTCACCCCACTGTTGTTTAATTGTGTACTGCCGACATTCCTGATATTCGCTTCTCAAAATTTGTCAACACAGATGATATTGCACTGGCTTGTCAGCTCCAAGAATTCCATCAATCTGAGGAATTACTAACAAATGACCTCAAGACCCTTGGTGAATACTTTAAAGTCTGGAAGCTAAATCCAAACGCAACTTAAACTGAGGTATCGTGCTTCCATTTTAACAATAGACTGGCCCACTAAAAGCTTAAAATCGTATTTGACGGTTTTGAACTAAAGCACAATGACCACCCACAGTACCCAGGAGTCACTTTAGATCGGTTTCCCACATTCAAAGGAAACCTACAAAAGTGAGCAGCAAAGGTGAGAGCTAGGCCTAGCATTGTCCATCACCTTGCTGGTTCCACATGGAGAGCTAACGCACAAGTTCTGTGAACCACTGCTTTGTCCCTGGTTTACTAAACTGCTGAGTACTGCACTCCCTCAGATTGAGTGTGGTTAAATAGTGTGCAGGTTAGAAAGATCGACGTCTAGATAAACAGAGCAAAGAGAACCATTTGTGGTACATTCATGGCAACCCCTTTGCCCTTGCTCCCGGTTCTGTGTAATATCGCTCCATCTGAAATAAGACTTAGGGATGCACTTATTGAAGAATATACTGAGGTCTTATTTTTTCCACAGCTACCCATCCATGATTACCAAACCCATGTGACGAGACATTTTAGGTCCCGAAAATTACTACTTTGGATAGCATCCCACTTGACGGACACAAACTTTTCCATCCATACCAACTGGACTAATTCGTGGGAATGAAGATTGAAGATTTCTACAAACTCGAAGAGACCGACAACGATATAATCATTCATGCAGAACTTGGGCCTTCAACACTTAACCGAGATCTAAGCGGCAGCCTCCTCATCGACTAACATCAAGAGACGCCTCGACATGCGAAGAGTCAGCAATGAAGTCTTAAGAGTCTGCAGTACCCGCCATCTTCGACTTTTACTCCCATAAGACTAATGTTAAATTTGAAATGTCACTACGCCTTCATATTGGTAAAAATTATTCATATTTATGTAATTGAAAAACTTGCAATTTCCTTACATCAACAAACATACCTTATCTAGCCTATGACAGAAGCAGGGATGAAAATTTTTAAAGAAACTCAATTTTTAATGTTAACGAGATTCTTTTCTGAAAAATATTCTAGACAACTATATGATAAACCTACTCGCCAAAACAAACGAGACCTTACGATTCTGCAAAACATGATCCCACAAACCAATATAATCAACAAACGAAGAATGCTACTGCTTTGAAGGTATATAAATCTGATAAAAAAGAAGGAATATTATCGGTGTGGAATGTATTAAAATATTATAAACACAAGCAAAATATGCATGGACAGCTTAGATATAATAATACCACACATAGGTTCAAACTTGGCCGATTATGCAGAATATAATAACTCCTCGAGTCATGAGAGGATGTTCTCGCTCTCTATCCTGGAACTGATGGATACGTCCGACTCGGATGAAACGAATAGCACTGGTAAGGAAATCATATGACGAGCAGCATAACAAAACTTTCTGAGCACCGTAAAAACAGTAAAAAATAGTACTACGGAAACTATAAGATATTTTTTTTGCCGCCTCCTTCAAAGAAATCTAGACTTATCTAAAACAAAATTACTAGGTAAATCCAAATGTGGCTTATTCTGACAAGTATAGATTATTATATAACATATCCATTTAAATCTGTATTCCATTATAATTTTTGCCAGTTACTCAACGAAAATTGAAGAATTTCTCTGATACATAAAATATTATCTTCCGTGATGTATCCAATTAGAATAAGGTGAATAATTAAAAAAAGGATGTATGAGTAACATACCATGTGCTATTTACATTCTAGTTCTGTTTTGGTATACTAGCTTGCGCATTTGCTAAACAAAATTGAATTTTTCTTCTAAAAAAATCAATAAATAACCTTTAACAGTTTTACCGAGTTTTTGGTATTGTCTGCTTCATTAAAATCATTCTAAAAGTGACGTCAATCCTTATAAATCTAGAACTAGTCACTTTCACAAAACGAAAAGACTGCCACAAATATTCAGGTGTCTAATATTCACAAATATACAGGTTGGCGCATAAAAAGGTTGTCATCTAAAAATAATTTCAAGGTTTTAATATGACTATTACTCCACAAATGTTTAGAAATGGTTTGAGACATGCTAAACTAATGGAATGTGTAATAACAATGGTGAAAACACTGAAAACATTTACTTCAGATAGAGCCAGCTTTGTACGGCCACTAAATAACAATTACCGTGAAGTGGTACCTTTTTTGAGCCAACCTTTATTAGACCAAGGGAAAACTGTTACCGACGACATCGGCTATATTTATCAACCAAAATCCCATAAAACTCACTATTGAATATCACTACCATTTACCATAGCATCGTTTGACTCTTAAGAAGGGAATCGGCTGTGTAAAACACAAAACTACAAATAATTTTACATTGCGAGCTTATCCATCAATCCGCCTGAACAAGTTGGAGAAGTCTGCAATTAAAAACTAATTGACTGAAAAGAAGAGACCTTCCTTCAGGAGCTTGGTAATCTTGCTAGAAAATCTTCAGTTGTCTAAAGATTAGGACTGTGTTGGTAGCCTATTGTAAAACCTAACTACAGTTCGAAAAGACTCTTGTGTTACCCGTCACACACGAGAAACACCAACTGGTTCCTGTCCTGTGGTCATGTACGCTGCCTCTGGCGTGGTAGTTCGCAATCTGCTACCTGAATAGTGAAAGCGAGTTGAGAATAAACTAGTTAGGAATTGTCAGGGTAGTAAGAAGCTAAACAATTTGTTGATAGTTTTCTTGAGGTGATAAACCAGTCATTATTCTCAGAGCCCGCTTTTGCAGCTTGAGAACATCAGCTGCTCCAGTATAGTGCCCCCAGAGATGTATACCATGGGCTATGTAGTAGCCATTTCTGGTGACACTGCAGATGTAGCCAGTAAATATAGTAAGGATACCTTGTATATAACGCCAACAATATCGGATATGGATCGGATATCGGGCAATGGATTTTCGGATATCACTCTGACAGGAAATATAGATTGGAACTTATTGTAAAATTATAGAATTTAGCGATGAACATAAATTTCATATTAGGCAATAAAATAGCTCAAACACACATCTATGTACATTTAACAACGACGACTGTATAAGTAATGACATAAAAAATTAACATATAAATGGAGAAAATGGAGCTTTTGGAACTTCTAAAATGTCCTAAACGATTCTATGTCATACACAGAGAGGGAGATCATCTTGTGTTACCAGTATTTTAATTTTTTATAACTATTTTTAACGTCTTCTGTGAACGATCTATCTATTCCCCAGTCCAGCTAGATAATGTAATACGTAGATCTGCCGAAGTGTATTTTAGGCGAGAGTTGGATATTTGTCTTCATCAGAATGGTATTAAAATTGCCTAGTCATTGGGGATATAATAAAAAGAGCTGATTAATATATTTTCACATGTTTTCAAGAACTGTAAAATGCTTGTATATCAATCACTGTGATCTGTTATTGAGTTCTGTTATTTTTCTCATAGTAGAAAAGTTATGGACCAGACTATGTTTTGTTGTTACTGAATACATATAATACCTTTTTTTGCCTTCTCAAATCTTTGTTGGCTTTTCTTTGTAAGTGCCTCTTGACCACAATCTGTCCCCTGAAAACTGTATGGGGAAGATACTGCAGAGAGAAAACATCTAAAAGTGACGGACTTTGTTCTGGCAATTCTGAAACAAAACTGAGTGGCGGTTATATCAAATGGCCAGATATAGGAAATATAACAAGAGGTTCAATAAGCAGAGACGGAGGTCTATAATGAGAGGACCGCACCTTTACAATGGCGAAATAAACAGTTGTTTTGTTACCGGGTTACATATGTACCGGGTTACATATGTATAGGAAGGTGACTATTATGTTGCCCTGGTCAAAATTTAGATTCTGTAAGGAGGACAACCTTATATGGTTATCAGCCAATACAACAGGACTCTTACAAGGTTTTTTCTAGTTTATTCAACCTCATCAGCATTGGAAGCTTTCACTTTACTCATCATCACTACACCAAGCTTTCTCATTTGAAGACGGCCAACGACTTGAGAGTTGTATTTTGTAGGTTAAAAATTTGCATTAACAGCATAATATAATGATTAGGACATTCTATTCTGTGGTGGTACCTTTTAATCCCGCCTACATCGCCATGGTGTTTGACTTATCTACTGGGAGACAGTCATTTGAAAGAAGATGTTCGGGCCGTGGCTTTAAGATCACTCTCTTGTTCAATATTATCAAAAGTGAATCAAATTAATGCTTTGTTAATAGGAGATCTCATTCTTTAAGTATCTTTATGAAACAGGAATTACATAGAGGAGAGAGTATAGTAACAACGTAGACTGTTTAAGTTGTTTGGTTATCTCAATAGATTGTACACTTCGACTGGCTGCAGGAAGTATAGTTATTTTTTAAGACCTGTGAAATACCCTATTTTGTGCCCTCTCAAATTTTTCATGGGACTTATTTGTACGTGTCTCTCGACAACAATCTGTCTCCTGAAAAACATATCAGGAAGGATTCGTGTATATTATTACCGTGGTGATTAGTATACACGATTCGTGTATATTAATAGGCAAGCCTGTTTTTTTCTTCCTTTTTTCTCAGCTTCGGCACATCGTAGGAGAAAACCAGGCATACCGTTGGAATAGTAGTGCCCTGTAGATGAGTATAATCCCGTTATAATTTACATCGGCCATCAGGGCTCCGCCCTACAGACGTTCAAAGTTTCAATGTTAATCTTATGGGAGAAAGATAATTGATTGAATCATTAGACAACTGTTGTAATAAATAACAAATGCTAGGAAATCAGAAAAAAACAAATATTTCAGTTATGAAGCATTTTTAAACTTTTTTCGTCCAATTTCAACCAGTAGGCAGTCTCTAATATAAATTAATACCTAAAGCCAGTTCTCAATGAAGGTAGTGTTTTAGACTTATCAAAAACTAACCACTATTAAAGAGGCAAAAGGAATAATTACTGACATTGCCTACACGGCCTTACTGAAGCTTCTGGACAAAATGATTTCTAAAAAAACTAAACATATACCCTGTTTCATCGCAGCCTTCGATTCACAACGCTATTGCTCAACTCCATGGATTAGGTGAAATTGTCTTCTGCCTCTGATATCTTTGTATGATAGCAACCACCAACCCAGAGGCATCTTAATACCATTGTAAAATCTGGCCAGTCAACAGGAACTGAACCGTGGACATCTACCTTGAAAGGCTAGTGATACTCACTAAATTATCCCGCTAGTATGACGAAGGAGAAAAATAGAAAATTAAATGAATTCTTGCTAAAAAAAAAATGGGACCTTTACTGTAGGCATGTCATTACTATTCTACTATAGAGCATAATCAGAACTTATGACTTTGCAAAATAAATTCACCAGATCAACCAAATTCTACATTGTCTTCATGATTAAATAGAAAATCTACAAAGTAACTGGGGACTGTGTATTCAAAATCTTTTTACCTAGGCAGTCAGATTCAGTGTAATCTGCAAGGGATGCAAACTCAATGTTTTATTAAATAAAAAATATATAATGTACAATATAAAAATAGTGGTAACAACTAAATGGGTAGGACTGGACTACCCTGCAGAAATAAAATAACGTGTAGGGCCTACGAATCCCGTGGTTACCATCACAAATTTGATATTCAGACTAATACATTTTCTTGGAAGGTCTACAAAAGTACACATCGTCTACAAAAGTAGTCGGTAGAATACGTTAGAGGCAATAGTGCAGCGTGACAATTCTCACACTAAGCCAGAAGGTTAAGCGAAACTTAATTTTTATTTTATGTATATAAATAATATTCAACATCCATATTTTACAAATAATTCTAAACGCAACCAGAACCAAAGATACTGCAGGATTAAAATGTTAATTGATATAGATATTAAATATTTTGTTCTTAATTAATTAAGATTGCAAACTATTCAAACATTGACAAATTTAAATTCAATGGTTTTTTCCAAAATAAATTATAATATATAAAACACGATATTGAAAAAAATCCAAACATACTAATAGGAAATGCACTTATTATAAATTTCTTTATTTAGGCCTACGTATTGTTTTATTTTTATGCACTCTTGACTCAACATAACCAACATATTATTTTTGTTTAGAAGATCCATAATCCCTACATCACAATGGCTTTGAAACTTTCTATGTCAGAATAATCATCACTCACTTGTACTCAAAAGTTTTACATAACTTGGACATTATTAAGATCTGACGACTCGATAGTCCTTGCCTTAATTTTTTCTCTAACATAGATATAAATTTTCTTACAAAAATGTTATGATTATCTTTGATTTAGCTTTTACTTAACAAAGGTTTATTAATAAAGGTTAGGTCGTGCTGGGTTCTTGTGAAATGCTAACTTCGTTCCACCCAAATAGGTCTTATGTATTCTTTAGATCATTTGACCTCTGGTGGTAGGGCATTTTTTCCTATCCACAAAGAAAGTTAAAAAAGAAAGTTAAAGAAAAATCTAAAAGATTTTTATTTTATTTTACTTATATCACACCATTCATGTAAACTACTTAGGGTTTCTAAGTTGACTATCTATCATTGCGCTGTCCAGCAAATTGATAATGGCCCTTAGAGATAAAAAATGGAATACATTCAAGTGTTGTCAACCCCAAATGTTGCCAAGTGAAGAAGTAAACCCCAATGGAGTCGTTGTATAATCGTTGTATAATTTTGTCATTCATTACGGTAAGAGGCAAAATGATGATAACTATCACTTTGTTTCCAAGATTAGGCTATGTTACAACCTGTCATGTAAAAATTTACTTGTTTAGTTTACACATAAAGACACTACTTATTAGGACATGGCAATACCTACATTAAGACGGCAAAATGGCTCGTATTTTCAAAATTTATGATAAATTTGTTAACATTGTACGCATCGTCCTAGATGTTCTGTTCAACCTTTGTGTGGAATGAGTTTGACATATTATGCTTTGTCAGGTTCAAAAGGGGGTTGAAGAAACAGCACAGGCTTTCTTCCTAATGATAAAGCGGATCCATAAACTATTCATCAGACAAGGCGTTCAATAAAATCGACGTTCAGGCCAAAAATTTAAAAACCTCCCCTGCTGTCGGACCATGTATGATATATAGAGCCAAGCCTGCTGCTCCCCACCCCTCCGGTGCATTTGCAGTCGGTATTTTTAAAACCTCTTCCACTGCACCGGCTTATGACTGCAGCCCCCCCCCACCACCGTACCCTCATAGAGAATTCTATATAGTGTACAGCCAACTATGAAAGTATCGAGCAACTGGAATGCCTTGAGCCCGTATGCTTGTGTGCGTGTTTGTGCGTGTTGGTGATGCGCGCGCGGATGTTCGTGTATGCGTGGGACGCAGCGAAAGCGCATCTCGTGTTTGTGTGCGTGAGTTGCATCCGTGTGCAATTTTAACGCTGATCAGGGACTGTACGTCAATATTAAAATCGGCCGCCTACTCCGAAACTGCAGCTTATTGAAACCTCGACACGGAGGCTTTATAATGAATTTACTAAAAAACTATGATGGAAAATGCGAAAACCGCTAAAGTCGCGTTGTCAATTTTAAAACAGCGGTTTTAGGAGGATTGCCGCTCGGGCTTATTCAATTTTAAATATTACAGTTCAGTAGGTCCGTTGTGTGCAGTAGCTCATGGGAACCAACTAACGTTGTACAGTGTGTGCCACGCACGGAACGAAATTACTAACAATAACTTTCCAAACTTTGTAACAGATCAAGTTCTTATTTATCATTAATTAAGGTTAGTTTCATATACAACTACGTTTTGAAACGTTTACCGAATCTTTAAAATTTGCTTCAATAAAACTCGCCGTTTTTAATATCATTTTTAAAGGGTTATGGAAGTAGTGTTCTATTATATTTTGCAGTATGTGGGTAAAAAAAACTATAACATAAAAGAAATGGAACAAAAAATTGGAGCGTGTGTCCTGACATAATATTATACTAAGCACATCAGCAATGGAATCTATACTTCTTTATAATGACTACCAGCTAATAGACGGAGTAAAATCTTAAATTTGAACTTGGATTGATGTGTACATTAAATTAAATACCTCTTAAGCCGAACAACATTCTGCAAAGCCCTACCTCAATGGTGTAACCAAATCGAAAACTGCAGGTGATCAAGGTTCTCTCAGTGGCACGTCACTCAGACAATTCCTAAAAGAAACCTTCTTCTTGGTATTGTATATTGTTATCACTGAGTTATTTTGGAATAAAGTAAAATTTTACATTACAGAAAATCATGGTTATGTGTGGACTGGTATCCATGGTTTCACTAATACTAATTTGTAAATTGCTCCAATTTCTGCATTGTTCTCTTGGGCGAAGAAAGTTTGTTAAAACCTTCAAAAAATTATTAGCTTAAAATGATTTAAGCTGAAAATAAAATTTTCAGATTTATCTGCCAAGAAAATATTCAGTGGTGTTTGATGAACAAAATGAAAAAAGGGGATAGCTTACGTTAATTAATGAGGGTATAATATCCTCTACACGATAAATTCACTTATTTTGTAAATTTTATCAATCTAAAGGAATTTCAAAGGTAAAATTATTTAATGGATCAATAACGAGCATTCAAAGTTATTTCACTAATGATGGTTATTATTAATTTGCAACAAAAATAATCTACTGCAGATGAATTCCGTCGGCCAAGCATGTAAATAAAGCTAAAAACAAACAGCCCATTTATTTAAAACTTAAATAAACAAAACAATCCACCCAACGCATAAAACGGCCGGCAACTTAATTAACCGTATGTTTTATTTTACTATTTGTACAAACATAGTGAACAAAACAATAGAATAGAACATTCAACATTCACGACGGCAGGCCTTACCAATTCGTTAGCATTGGCTGTATAATTTATTGGATCAATACGCCAGAGCACGGGGGGCGAAAAATGGCTGCAGGAATAGTTGAGTATCGGATAAAATAATAGTGCAGCTCTAGTGAAATGGCGAAAGGAAATATAGATCGGCAATAGTTGAGGCTGGCCGCATGCGCGAACCAACTAACATGGCTGCACTATGGTAGAGCTGACTCATGGCATGTTGCTCTACGGTGGTAATCCTATGGGGAGGGGCGGAGCACCGGCGAAAACACAGACTGACACCGTTGGAATAAACTATGCTGTCGATGGGAAGGAAAAACCAAATAAAAGAAAAGTATGAAAAAAAACTCGAAAAAATAGAAAAATTAATAAATTATAGTGGTATTTTATATTTAAATGATATTACGATTTGGTGTATACGAATACGTAAAACGACAAAAAAGGATGGTTTTGCGATGGAAAATCCTTACATAAGACACAAATAACAAAAACCACAGAAGGCATGAATATGACTGAGAATAAAATAGGTGAATTTACAACTAAATGTCAAACATATCTTAAAAGACAAACTTTGAAGCTAGTGGGGCTGGAGGAATCGTTAAGTGTATCCAAAAACCTCATTATTTAGATTGTGTCTGACTAAAAATAACTGAGATGGAAAATAAAAAACAATGGAGAATGAAAAAAAACTAAATCCAAAGAAACATTTAACACATCGATTCTGATTTCAAACCATTTTGCTCTTTCGAAAACCTCAGAGAATCTTCACCACACAGTATTTTTATAAGTTGACTTATACAAAAATAATAAACCACTATAATAATAGTTCAAGATATTGTTGTGAAAATAACTTTACAGATAATAAAAGTACTGATGTGTGGATTTGTGATGACTTCAAACCAAATCTAAAACATTATTTCGAAGTGGTCCAGTGAAGGAAAAGTGATAGATGAAAAAGCTTAGACTAACATTGGGGGAAATTTCAGGTATATATCCGAAGGAACTTTTTGAAAATTAAAACATTGTGAATTTTTTGTTGCTATGAAGTATAATTGTAATGTTCACTAATTTTTTTTAAGAATTGGTACACTATATCTAAAATTTTATGTTTACGTACCTCTTTATTTTTTGAAGTTACACCGACTTTTGACATTCAGTTCATTATTTTATACTGATATAAAATACTTGACTTCCTGTTTAGTTGCGTGTGCGTCGATGAGTTTAAATTCTGTAAAAAAGGACATTTGATCGCTATTATTTTCCAAAAAACAACTCCTGGTAAATTTGTGTCTAATGTGTTACCATGGAAAACTCTTGAAAATGAAACGCATCATATTCGAGCGCGAGTTCACCCTATTTCCGTCGCATACCCGCGCTCTCCCAACTGGGTCAGATTCGCAATGGTGCGAACTCGTTAACAGTCTGAGCACAAAGCCGCGCCGGCTGACCCCAAACCGGGTCGCGATGCACAAGATGCATTTCTTATGTAAACAGAAGATCCGAAATAGAGCGCCCCTCCCCTCCCCCCACCACCCGACGCGCTCCCGGTGTCAACGACCCTTTTTACACCTCTTTATGTCGTTGTAAATAACGATAGAAATAGCTTGAGCTTCTGATTCCAAGTACGTACAGTTTATAAAGACGCCCATTACTAACTAGCGAAAGATGGATTAGGCGACGGTGCTGCTGCCAAGCGGAGATGCACTACTGCATAACATCCGGTGGCCACGCATTGAGACGATTTATTGAAGGTGGAAAAATTAGATTAGTGTAGGAGGTATGAAATATATAAATGTGGCCGATTTTCAAGTACCTAGAATAAATTTTCATAGATAGATTAAAGTCCAATATAAAATAATTTTTTTTTTTGTAAATTTATCACAATCATTTTTTTAAATATATATTGTTTTCAATTTATTCGTAGTTTCTGTTCATGTGTTTGTATGACGTCCTACCCTTGCCTTTGTCACTAGATAAGCTAGAGATGATTCGTACTAACGACTGTATTTCTTATAAATCTTGTAACATGTCAAATAATAAAAAATTATAATAAACAGTTTCGTTTTTGAGTATGCATTTCTAAAACATTTCATCGGCATTTTTCTTTATTTTCATTTATAACGATAAGTACACTCTACTAGTCCTATTTAAAATGTACAATTCTACAGAATAAACTATATAGAATCTAAATTGAATAGAACACTTGTATTCTTCATCTTCTATTATTTGTTTTAACATTAAGTGAAACGTCCAACTGTCCTGTGTTTGTGCTTATACATACACATGGCATAGAGCTATGCCTCACGGGCTTTCAAAGTGTACACGTATGTTGATCTTGCGGAGAAATTCCATCGATGTTTGGATAGACCATTTCTTTGAAAAGGCGTTAGTTTCTGATTGATTGAAATTTTTAGGAAAGTTTTCTACGGATTTTTTAGTTTCTAACGTACATTTCGGTATACAATCCCATCTACTGTATTCCAAAGCGCTATAGGCCTGGCTGGTCTGACCTGGATAAATACCGTCGTGACTGTGAGGAGAACAGTTGAATAAAGTCTACTATGATCGTCGGCATAGAGCGAAGAAGCTTAGTGATCTCACGGGGGGGGGGGATAAGGTTGGGATTACTGATCCGAAGAGGTATGGGACAATTGTTGCTCAAGGTCCTAACGATAGAGATTATACTGTAAAATCAGATGGAAGTGAACTAAGAAGAAATAGAAGACTGCTGCTGCCAACTACCACAACCAGGAGAGATGATTCTCCCTGGACTCCTTATCCTTCAACTGAGACCTCAGATGGAAAAGAGAATGGGTAAGAAAATCAAAGATATAGTAAAGGGGAATTTATGGAAGGGCCTCAAAAAGAAATCCGTCCAGTTGGTCAAGGACTCAATGGGAGAAATGTGACGAGATCAGGGAGGAAAAGCACTCCTAAGCAGTACGAGTGTTGAGACTTTGGAATGCTTTTGTTTCCTTGGAAGGGAGGTTGTAAAGGAAATCATATGTTTAATGTTTACATACTTGTTTATTTATAATGTGTTGTTATAGAAATGTTTTGTTATGTTAAGAGTTTGAGTAATAAAGGTCAGTGTTAAAAATGGTGTTGTAATTTCTTTACAAGAGTACTGTTTGTCCGTGTGTGTGTGTGTTGTGTTATTTTTAAAACCATGACAAAGACTGTGTTCTACTCTTGACACCAAGATTTGATAATGGAGCAAATGCTTCGAAACTAGTTATCATGACAAAATGACGGATTGACGACGTCACATGGAACTGTAACCTTTCTTTATAATTACGTCTGAATTCAATCCAGGAGGCAACATCATCTTATTTCTTCCTGAAAAAATTTAAGTTTTATTTAAATAATATCCAATGAAATCATCACTTACATAATTATATATTATATAGAGTTGGCACTCCCTTTACACCTCCTAAATATACTCTCCTCTTTTTGATTATTTTGTGCAATAATTACCGTTGAACATTTCAATATGACTTTTATTAAAGTACAAATGATAATAAGATAAATGCTTTATTTTTAAGGTCCGACTTTAAATTCCGCCAAATGCTTCAATAACCTCTCCTTGTAGACGTTTAAGTCTGGAGAAGAACAAATGATCAATAGCAGAAGAACAAACGAAATGATATGGTCGACGAGGAGCCCTGCTAGCCATTTAACAGCCTGATTTATGGTCGTGGTGGCATAAAATAACACAGTAATAGAAATAACTAACCTAAAAATTTTAATGAGAGTATACTTTCAGCAACTGCTTCCATAATACTCGCTCTGCTGATAAAAGAATAGGGGAATAATATACGAATAAACATTTACTCTGAAAAAAAGGCGCTTTTCCTGAACTGTATTACAGGTGTACAAAAAACGTAAGATATTATTTCTCACGGAAAATATGTTAGAGTATTTATTTTATTTCATGCGTTTTTATGTTGAAAAAATTTGTTGAAGATATTGTCGTTCATTTCTTGTTATAGTTATTATAGGTCAGCATTGTAACATGTGTTTGTTTACAATCATGACCATGTGCTTTTGTTATTTGTTCGTTGTTGAATATAATTGCTTATACCAAAAACTTGGAGTACTGTTTCTTTGCTAATTTCCACTTAACTCTTCCAATGACCCATCAAAATCAAGGCTTGGCCTAATGTGTAATGAGATGCCTTAATTGTGTAATGAGATGGCCTTGTGTAAATGAGATGCCTAATGTGTAAGACCACCACGTATAATGATATCCAACTCCTAAGTGCCCAACTTTAAGCAGCAATAACTTATATAACAGCCCAAAGATTATACCATAATTTGAGTAAAAATCATATTAGTATTAATTATTTGATAAAATGAATTAATCAACTACTTGAGTAATAAAACTAGCTTAAAATATAAACGGTTAATACACTGCAGGCGCAAAGTATTTTATTCATTTTAGCGGATTAACAAGAGAGTGTAAAGAATGTCTAGTGGGCTAAAGGATGGCCTTGGTAATAGCTTACTGAGAAGAGTTTATCTGTCCTCTTAATCATTCTCTACTCGCTAGCGTAATTCTCTGGATGGCAATATGCAAATCGGGCGGGAAAAATCCGACAGTATTGTTCCTAAGCCAAGAAGGAGGAATGAAAAACGGGCGCGAAAAAGCCGACGTGTTTCAGAGAAGATAATCAGGCTGTCACTGACAGACAGGGGTGTTGGTGTCTGGCTGGATTCGAAACACAGGTGAATAAGTCACCTGACGTGCTATTTAGCCATCAGGATAGCGATAGATTAGGTTTGAACATTTAGACGTGTTGTGCACGAGTGGTCCATTATTTCTAATTTTTAACAAATACTCAACACAGTTCTTCAACTGCAAAGTATTTTTATTTTTTTTTTAAGTAAAAAGGGGCCTACAGATAAATGTATAATGTAGTCATTTTTAGTCAGTTGCTTGCACAGTTATTTAATATATCAAATATAAAGAGTCGGCAATTTTTTAATGATAAGAAATATTGTTATAGGTATAAATTTGTATTATATGTATTATAGTTATAAAATATAAAGAAAAGGTTTTCTTAATATATAACAGTCTAGAACATAACTAAATAAATAAAAAAAAAAATGTTTTTCAACAGGTATTAAAAATACAGGAACACGCAATACGCGATTTAACTTTTATGTACTAAATAAAAAAAGTTTATTAGTATAAAAGCCATTTATTTATTGATTACGCTATTTATATTCCACTGAAAATATTGACATTATATGGGAATTTACATAAATGTCTTTTAACATGCTAAACATTTTTCCGCAACAACATTTTAAACAAGTTCGCATTTCCGGATTTTTTTACTGAGATCATTGTCATTTTATTTAATTCTCTAATAAATATTTTATATTCTTTTCAATTATTTTATTAAATTTTTTTGTATTCTTTCTTCTTTCTTAATTCTTCTTCATGATCACATTTATTATGTCATATTAGTTTTGGGCTTATCCATTTTTACGTTTAGTTTTTATTTTTATTTTGGACCTATTATTCCTTCCATTGACTCTTCAATGACTCCTTTCCACACCTTTAGGCTAAACCTTATAATGATAAATGCAAATTTATTAAGTTTAACCACACTGACATCAAAGATCAAAATTTCTGAAACTTCTAGAGATATTCTAAAAGAGTGACATCAATATGTCATTTATTTATGTACCGGTTGTCCCAGACCAACCGTACATTTTTTTTTAAATCTACAGAATGAATTTTTCACAAAAACAAAATGTACCGTTATAGGTAAACCAGTTGCGCTTTATCCATTGATGATAATATTTCAATCCGGGGTGTACCATAAGTAACCTAACCAGATCGGAAATCTTTAATTTTTAATAAAACCCCCTATTTGTTATGTCATTTTTTTATTCCAAACATAATTTTAAGACTACCTTACAGTTTAATGTGTACCCCTAATCCTAGCGGGTGATTGAAGTTTTGTTTTTTCCCATAAGAATATAACCTGCCGCAAATTTTCACATTAATTATTACTGAAAATCTTATCTTTAACATGACTATCCAAGGATACAAATATCTTGGAACCTAATTTTTAATATTTCATCCTAAAATACCAGCTATTATGTAATTAATTTTATTTTTACATATATTTTTAATGATATATGATTTGTTGTAAAATGTATGTAAAAATAAAATAATTTATGACAAAACTATTAGGTTATGGTGCAAAAGTGTTAAAAAAAGATTCTAAGACGGTTTTTCCTAGGCCTTTTTGTTTTACGGGAAATTTACTGAGGTAATGGATGTGTAAATTTGCCTCATGTTATTCTTATGGGAAAAACAAAACTTCAATTACCATTATCTCCCAAACCGCTAGGATTAGGGATGCACATTAAATTGTAAAGTAGTCTTAAAATTATGTGTAGAATCCAAAAATTATATCAATGTAGGGGTATGTATTTTAAATTAATAACTTCCGGACTGGCTAGTTTACTTCTGATACACCCCGTGTATTGAAATTATCATCAATGGTTGGAGCGCAACTGGTTTACCTATAACGGCACGGTTTGCCCTTGTGAAAAATTAATTCTGTAGATTTTAAAAGAGATATACGGTTGGCCTGGGACACCCGCTATATCATGTACATACTATGACTTACTTTTAATTTATTAGTTTAACAAAATTTTGAGTTAGAATCTGCATAGTTCGCTTGTTGTAAAAATATTTTATTTTTAAATTAAAGATAAAGTAACTTAATTAACTAATTATTAATCATAACAGTTTTTTTATTTATTTCATGTTAAGACTATTACTGATTTCTTGAATTTAATATAAAATATTGCATATCATATGTAATAAATTATACTGTTTTCACTTTTTCAACAATAGTTTTAAATGACCAGGAAAAATACTCTATTGACCATATGCACATAAATGTTTAACATGTGTTTGAAAAAATAATAGGTAGTATGAATTATCACGCTTCTTAAAAAAAAAAAAAAAAAAAAAAAAAAAAAAAAAACTTTGACTGACGCAGAATGTAGCTAATATTAATGTATAACTAATGCTTCCATAGTAAAAGTTTAGCACCAAACAATCGTAATTAGCTCTCGGCGTTAATACATATACATTGTTAAATTAATCAGACATTTGTAATATTACAATCAACACAGCAGGTAACATATTAACGTGTACTTTATGTTGCAATGATGGTTTTGAACGGTGATTACGATAACATACAAATAGGTTGTTCGGTAGGCAAATGTATTCATGTATCACGTGTGTTATTTGGTCGTCTAAAACTATTATGTGGTAGAAAATCACTGCCATGGTGACCACAGAAGAATGAAAATTGACGTTTCCTTCGTTATCACGGTGTTGTGATTGAATGGTTTTCATTTTTATTAAGATTCAAACATAACAATAAGCTGTAAACATTTTTAACACAAGGTTTATAACAATTTTTTTAGTTTCGTGACTTAACCCAAAAATGACTTTAACGTTAGTGGGATAAGATTAAAAAGTTAGTTGTTAGTGGTTAGTTCAGTGAATTACAACGCAAAAACCAAGTGACATCTCTAACCATCGGCTCCAAAGTAAAACACAAAGAAAAAAATAGCCCTCAGATCAAAAAGTATATTTAGACCATTATTTTATGTTTGAAAAGTCATATATATGAAAAATTCATTATTAGTTTACTGTTGCAGGCCATAAAAACTCAAATTTCCACAACAATTGTTTGACAGTACCTCTTATAATTTTGAACTTTTATAATTTAGGCCTTAATAAAATTTGTGTTTAGTCGTTTTTATAAAATATGTTTAATCGACAAACTATCTTTGTTAAGGTAAAATTAAAAGAGCTGTTATCAGTTATTAATGTACGGGTGTCCATAAAGTCTTGCATGATAAAAAAGATAAAGAAAGCAAATGAAAAAATTGGTGATAAGATAAAGTTTTACTGTCAGTTTTAACAAGTGACTTCTCAGGTTTCTTACGGCCTCAGGTTTCTTACGGCTAAGCATAAACTCAATAACTTCTATGTGTGTACCTTGTGTTACATGTAGACTTTTAAGTAATTGTTTTACTAACAACAGTTTTGTTATTCTAGTTAATATTTCCTGAGTAATGCACGTTACTGCATTTATTATTCCACCCTTTTAAATGTTTTAATTAGGAACTGGCGAAAAATAAACTATTTATTTGCCAAATCCTTACATGAAGAATTTCAGATAAGTCAAGTGTGGTGAAGGAGGTGGCAATTTAGTCGTTCCATCACGTTTTCTTGTTTTTTTGTTTTTTTTTGTTTTTTTTTTTGTTTTTTTTTGTGCATTATGAAGTATACTGCATTGTTGTCAATCAGCCGAGTTTATGTGTTAAATTAGCAGAGGAAAAACTAGATTGAATTCCCTTGAAAACAAGAAATGTAAGATAAGTGTGTCTATAATGGTGTCCGTAGAGCAAAATATGAAATGAGGGCAGACTTTGTGGAAACCCGGTATATTATGGTAAATATTTAATAACTAAATGTTAATATAAATAGATAGTAAAAATACTAACATTATATGAAGAAAACTTAAAAAAGTTTATCCTTGCATGAAGTAACACGCATTAAACAAAATTGTATTTGAGTTAAATGTGAGGTAAAACCCAATTTTGATTTTGAAACAGATTTTAAATTCTAATAAAACACAAACTGTAGGCACTTTTTACAATAAAAATGGTAAATTAATTCCCTCAAAGGTACAAATGCATTACTTAACTTTAAAGTAGCTTTTCACTTACGTTTATATAAATGCAATTTTATGTTTTAGGCAAATATTTTTATTAGTATCATGCACTTTAATTTGTGTATCTTATCATATTTTATTTTTTATTTTTATGACACCTATAAACATCTTCCACAAGTAAAACCCGTGCAATGTACGTTAGAAGTGAGGAAGTAAATTATCATAGACCGTTTTATTGGCCATACACCGCTGCTACCATTCGAGAAGTCTGTAAGCTAATTGAAGTTATTATTCTCCTCTAGCCACGATAACATTGTAATATTTTAATGATACTGTATTTCAATTTAAAAAATAGTTTTGTCTTACAAACCACGTAGTGGATTAATATTGCAGTTTTAACTATTCAGACGGTAAAAAATTACTAAAGGTTTTTGTCAAACCTAAGCCCTATTATCCAGGAATCTTTATGTCCACAGAGTAGCCAAGTACATTCCGCCAACAGTTACCTTTCCTCATAAAGCCGGGTGGTTTAGGAAGTTTATTAGAAACACAACTCCGGATTGACCGCAATCGCCATAACCGTAATTACGTTCATCAGGACAGCTTCATTATCCAAGTACTTTGCAAGACAATGAATGGCCAGGGTAGCCACACACTGCGGTTACCTTCGCTGAGCAAAGTTCGGTCCTCCAGGTAATGCATTCGCGGATTAGCTATGCACGCTGCACGCAGCGGTTGCATCGTGCCCATGATGAGGAGAAAGTTTGTGGCAATACAATCGTAAAGACATAAATCTTTTACCATGATTTCTCTTCTAATTAAAGAACTAGCGAAAGTTTCTAGTTGCCGTAAACTGCTATAACCGCCGCCACCGCCACCGTCCCATGCTGTGCGGTCAATCGCTATTGTAATGACCTGGAGATTATTATCATAAAGATTGGATCCTAGGTTAGACCAGTTGTTTGTGGACTCCTTAAACGGGAAATTTTACCTCTCAGGGGAATTGGTTTATGAATACTGTTACTTACTAATTTTAATTTTCAAAAAAAGTTATATCCACTATACCAGGAAGTTGTATCAGTGGTCATAATAATAACAGTTTATCTAATTGGCGATGTTTACTAATCTAAACCGTTTACTGTACACCATTAATAATTTTTGTATAAAACCATATAAGCTCTATTTAAAGCAGGTAAGGTAGTAAGACCCCGGGGTTCATACCCTCTTGTGACTTAAAGGGGTTTCTACTGAACGCTCCATGACGTAGTCTTCGGCTCTTTGACCACGTGATAACGTGAACTAATAGCAGTAGGATAACTGTTGAGAGCTACTCTTACACATGGTGCCCCAAACTATTGATCCGAACCCTACCAAGTTATTTCTTAGGTTGAAACAAACAACATTAATTATGTAATACACACCTATCTTGCTTGGTTTTCCCTCTATAGTATAGAGTCTATACTGCATGCTTTTATTGATTTTTTAAATATACATATTCATTGTCTTTGTTATTTGCAACGATATAAAATTTAAACTTGGCCTGGTAATGAACGTTTGCTACTGGCATTTTTCATACAAATTTCAAAATGACACCACTTCCGGTATCAAAATGGCGACCATATAAAATTTTCAAAATTGAATATCTTAAAAAGGTAAGTATTATGAAGTTTTAATAATTAACAAAAAATGGTAAAATTTAATTATTTAAATAACAACGTCAAGATGATAAACAGTTAACATCAAATAGGCTTTTAAAGAGATTTTTCTTAACAGAAACATTTTCAAGCCAACTAACTTATTGAAAGATTAACATGTTTTCGTTTTTAAAATTCTTATTTACTAGGTTATTTATTGCCCAATTGAATGTTTTTGTCAAGCCAAGATTTATTTAATATCTTTATTTATAACAAGGATTATGAATAAAAATAAATAAATAACAAACACAAACCGACGGAAAATCAAACAAAAAGGACTAACTCATAGAACGAATTTTGTTTGTTTCAACTCAAGGAACAGCCTGATGAAGTTTGGGTCCAATAGTTTAGGGACACTCTGTATACATGCCAAATGACTTTGTTTGAGGAAATAAAAAATGAGATGTGATGAGTTATTTATACAATTGAGACAACATTTAAAATAATTAAGACACTAATAATAAAGTAGTTGGTAATAGTAAAGTTTTATTCCAATTCAAAATTAATAGCCTACATGAAAACATTCCAAACGACAAATCACGTTTGTGAGTTTGTCATTACATTTTGAAAATAAATTCATAGCTACATAATATTGTTTAGTCATGAAAGTTATTAGTAAAGTAAATTATGAAAATATTTAGATAGTTTGATGCACCGTACATATTCATAGAATTGACACATTCTTTGTTTTAAGAAATATTGTACGGTAACTATACATATAAAAAGTAAAAGATATCAATTACACGCCAGTTATCAAGCTGCTGAATCTAGATTATTTCATGTCTTCGTACTATTATCGAATCAACCACTTTGGTTTGCATATTTTTCATGTTAAAAAACCCACAGTATAGTCTTTAACTTGTAGTGGACACCTTCTTATTGTCGGTTTTATGATGTACTTGTTTTTATTTTTTTTTTGTACCTGTGCAAAAGTGAACAAAATATTTACCGTTTTAATACAGAGAGCCATTAGAAATTTTAGCCTTTAAATGCATTTTAAAATAAAATGTTAACTCTAACAAAATAATTGTTTTAATTCGTTGCTGCAGTTAGCACACTCCTAAGTGTTGAACGCTCGACTTGCTCCCAACAGGCGGCGGTGGAGGTGTCGACTGGAGGTGTGTGGAGCCGCGGGGTGTGCCCCACCCTCCTGCACCCTCCACACTCCGCTCTCTCCTGCTGGACGTCCCGCGGCGGCCCGGGGTGTCCGTCGGCGGGGCACCTCTCTACCTCGCGGGGCGTTGATACTCTTCTGAATCGGTATACAGGTATGATTGAGAGAGAATGTGTTGGACAAAACTAAAAGCAATACTGTCATAGTCGTATATGTTTGGTAACGTTGGTAATTTAAGAGTCATCTTCACCCCGAATATTGAAAATATAACAAATATTACTAAGGAAATTCTAGTTACTTTGCGACGTCACAAAGAGTAATATTTGTTAAATTTTAAAATTTCGAGGTATGAGAAGCTTAATATAATTATTCAACTTAACAAGATTAAATAAAGTCGGTCGAAAAACGGCGTCCGAAACAGGGGAATAAAATACCATGTTTTGCATTAAAATCCGTATGGTTAACATTGCCGACTGCGCAACAATGGGCTACTGGCCCAGGCGTGAAGGTGACTCTTAACACGTTGACTGTTGTAAGGAATGAAAATAACTCTCTGAAACCCTGTAATGATAATTTGCGTTTAATTTCTTTTAAAAGTTTTATACACGACTTAGTATTTTCTTTTAAGACGAATACCATTATTTTATGTAAAGAGGTATAAAGTATCATTTGGTTTATATTTTCCTGATTTTTTAACTTAGGAATTTCCAACTTATTGCTTTAACTTAGAAGTATCTTCAAGATTATATGAGTAGAGCTCGCCTTTGCACCAAAAGGTTACCGGTTCAATCCCAAGAAAAGTTGTTAGTTATTTGAAGGTTCGAAAATGTAGCCTACCTCTCTGACTTTGTTCACTGGGCTATTCGCTATTGAACACCTTGATCATACTTTTTAATAATGTGATCAGCAAACTGTTTATATTGTAATTGTGACATGAAAATTGATTTTTCTACATCTTTCCAATTAATGATCCTGAAAAAAAGCCAGCTAATCTTGTCAATAACAAAGCTGTAGCTGTAGCTGTAGCTGTAATTTTAACTATAGCCTCATCTGATCTACTACACTCATAGTCCGGGGCATTTAGCCAAAATATGGCCTTGACCTAGACAAAATTGGCCGGGTAATGAGACCTAGTGGAATGAGTTTGGTATGTGTCCCTGATCATTTGGTAAAAATTCCCAACTTTTCCCACGACAGGAACATCCGCCATTTTGGAAAATGGCGGAAAAAGTTGATTACAGTGTAAGTGTTTACTAAAATGGCATTTTCATAAAGACCACACCACTTAGATTCACCCAAAAACGTTTATATTGTTCACAATTAAATACCGTACAAGAAAATACCATATTTATTGGTATAAATCATGTTTTAAGGTTCAATATGTGCACTGAAATTTAATATTTCGTAAAAATTTTTGGAAGTTATTTTGGTTTTTTGTAATTTACGGCGTTAATATCACAGATACGATAATTTTAGCCCTTATAAGAATTGTAGCCCTTAAAATTCTGCATCGATTGCATATATAATATTCTTTGTTGGAATAATAATAACGCTGATACGGTGCCTTAAAGTCTAAAATATTCACGGCTTTCAAAGGGGTAAAATGGTTTTTTTGCATTTATGGACCTCCATTTTCAAAATTCAACATTTTTAAGTGAAACCTTTTGAAAGGGCTTAAAAAACAAACAATTTAGTATTTTGAAATTTGAACTTGGCTTGAACGGGTTACGAAGAAAAGCCAAAAATAGGTTTCCCATGTTAATCTTATGGGAAATCAACTAAACCCTGTATCTCGCTTATTTATCGGCATAAATTGATAAAATTTGTTATGTACATTCACTAGGTAGGGTTTAACTGATATTTGCCTACAACACCCATATTTCGGCAAACCTACATACTCACCCCCATGGGGTTTATGGGGAAAATTAAAAAGTGCCGAATATTGATACAATTTGATATTTACCTTAACTAACCATTACACTTCCTAACAACTAACATTTTATAACAACATTCCATGGCAGCAAATCTACATACTCATCCATAGTGTTTATGGGGAAAATAAAAATCTCAAATTCCTTTGGAAATTCGCTGAGTAGCCTACACAGGTTTGCTGCTACAAGTGCATTTGAAAATAAGACAAGACAACTATATACAATTAATTTAATCACAATAAATATTATTTTTACAGATTGCATGATATTCAGTGAAAAGAATATTTTGATGTAAATATGTAATTTAATTAATTAATACTTTGTGTATTGTGTATCAAGAACTCATTACAAGAAAGTTTAAATAAAGAAAATTAAGTACCAATCAAATTATAAATAGATAGTCAGACATTTCAGATTATAAAACTAATATTTATATTAGTTTTTTTTTTAATATAGATCAATATATTTTATATCTTAATAGATCACCTGAACCTTCCAGTAAAAATGGAACAACTAAGCTTAAAAGAGAAACAAAGACATGGTTATTCTTAAAAAAATGTTGAAAAAAACTTAGTAAAATTAGTTTAACAAAATTAAATAGCGCTTTTTACAGATTGCATACTATTCAGTTGAAAGAGTATTTGATATTTTGATCATTAAGTCATTAGATGCAGGTGCGAGGTGTATATAATATCATATACGGTAAGTAATGGGGTCGAATGAAAATTATAACATAATAATAGTTGGAAATTACAGGTAGTTAAAATTAAAAGAAATCGTTACAGGTAGTTTAACGAAATCGACCAATGGTTTTAAGCTTTAAGTGGTATGAGCTTTACGAAAATAACATTTTAGTAAACACTTACACTATAGGTAATTAATTTTCCGCCATTTTCTAAGATGGCGGACCACACCAAAATTAGGAAACTACCAAATGATTATTAAAAGTTAAGCACACTATATGTATTGTATCTATTATAAAACTACCCATCTTTTTTTGTGAGTCGTCTGATAATTTTAGGGCCTACAGAGATGATGTCCTTGCTAGCGAACGGCCTCACGAATCTAAATTTAAAAAATATTGGTACCTGTGTATTAATTTGAAATTTATATACCCATCTATTGTGGACTATACAAGCGGAATAAATGGCATATCGAATTTTGCGTTGTTTATATCTTGGTTTAAATATCAAGATTAAATTGGTTTATTTGATTAAATTAATTTTTTTATAGTTTTCTCGTCATATTATCAAATACCCCCGTCGCAGCAAACCTGCGTACTTAGCGAATTTCCTAAGGAATTTGAAATTTTGTATTTTCCCCATAAACACCATAGAAATGCATATGTAGGTTTGTTCCAATGGAATGTTGTTATAAAATGTTAGTTGTTAGGAAGTGTAATGGTTAGTTAAGGTAAATATCAAATTGTATCAATATTCGGCACTTTTTAATTTTCCCCATAAACCCCATGGGGGTGAGTATGTAGGTTTGCCGAAATATGGGTGTTGTAAGCAAATATCAGTTAAACCCTACCTAGTGAATGTACATAACAAATTTTATCAATTTATGCCGATAAATAAGCGAGATACAGGGTTTAGTTGATTTCCCATAAGATTAACATGGGAAACCTATTTTTGGCTTTTCTTCGTAACCCGTTCAAGCCAAGTTCAAATTTCAAAATACTAAATTGTTTGTTTTTTTAAGCTCTTTCAAATGGTTTCAGTTAAAAATGTTGAATTTTGAAAATGGAGGTCCATAAATGCAAAAAACCCCTTTTTTACCCCTTTGAAAGCCGTGAATATTTTAGACTTTAAGGCACCGTATCAGCGTTATTATTGTTCCAACAAAGAATATTATATATGCAATCGATGCAAAATTTTAAGGGCTACAATTCTTATAAGGACTAAAATTATCGTATCTGTGATATTAACGCCGTAAATTACAAAAAACCAAAATAACTTCCAAAAATTTTTACGAAATATTAAATTTCAGTGCACATATTGAACCTTAAAACATGATTTATACCAATAAATATGGTATTTTCTTGTACGGTAATTTTAGTCCTTATAAGAATTGTAGCCCTTAAAATTTTGCATCGATTGCATATATAATATTCTTTGTTGGAACAATAATAACGCTGATACGGTGCCTTAAAGTCTAAAATATTCACGGCTTTCAAAGGGGTAAAAAAGGGGTTTTTTGCATTTATGGACCTCCATTTTCAAAATTCAACATTTTTAACTGAAACCATTTGAAAGAGCTTAAAAAAACAAACAATTTAGTATTTTGAAATTTGAACTTGGCTTGAACGGGTTACGAAGAAAAGCCAAAAATAGGTTTCCCATGTTAATCTTATGGGAAATCAACTAAACCCTGTATCTCGCTTATTTATCGGCATAAATTGATAAAATTTGTTATGTACATTCACTAGGTAGGGTTTAACTGATATTTGCTTACAACACCCATATTTCGGCAAACCTACATACTCACCCCCATGGGGTTTATGGGGAAAATTAAAAAGTGCCGAATATTGATACAATTTGATATTTACCTTAACTAACCATTACACTTCCTAACAACTAACATTTTATAACAACATTCCATTGGAACAAACCTACATATGCATTTCTATGGTGTTTATGGGGAAAATACAAAATTTCAAATTCCTTAGGAAATTCGCTAAGTACGCAGGTTTGCTGCGACGGGGGTATTTGATAATATGACGAGAAAACTATAAAAAAATTAATTTAATCAAATAAACCAATTTAATCTTGATATTTAAACCAAGATATAAACAACGCAAAATTCGATATGCCATTTATTCCGCTTGTATAGTCCACAATAGATGGGTATATAAATTTCAAATTAATACACAGGTACCAATATTTTTTAAATTTAGATTCGTGAGGCCGTTCGCTAGCAAGGACATCATCTCTGTAGGCCCTAAAATTATCAGACGACTCACAAAAAAAGATGGGTAGTTTTATAATAGATACAATACATATAGTGTGCTTAACTTTTAATAATCATTTGGTAGTTTCCTAATTTTGGTGTGGTCCGCCATCTTAGAAAATGGCGGAAAATTAATTACCTATAGTGTAAGTGTTTACTAAAATGTTATTTCGTAAAGCTCATACCACTTAAAGCTTAAAACCATTGGTCGATTTCGTTAAACTACCTGTAACGATTTCTTTTAATTTTAACTACCTGTAATTTCCAACTATTATTATGTTATAATTTTCATTCGACCCCATTACTTACCGTATATGATATTATATACACCTCGCACCTGCATCTAATGACTTAATGATCAAAATATCAAATACTCTTTCAACTGAATAGTATGCAATCTGTAAAAAGCGCTATTTAATTTTGTTAAACTAATTTACTAAGTTTTTTTCAACATTTTTTTAAGAATAACCATGTCTTTGTTTCTCTTTTAAGCTTAGTTGTTCCATTTTTACTGGAAGGTGTTCAGGTGATCTATTAAGATATAAAATATATTGATCTATATTAAAAAAAAACTAATATAAATATTAGTTTTATAATCTGAAATGTCTGACTATCTATTTATAATTTGATTGGTACTTAATTTTCTTTATTTAAACTTTCTTGTAATGAGTTCTTGATACACAATACACAAAGTATTAATTAATTAAATTACATATTTACATCAAAATATTCTTTTCACTGAATATCATGCAATCTGTAAAAATAATATTTATTGTGATTAAATTAATTGTATATAGTTGTCTTGTCTTATTTTCAAATGCACTTGTAGCAGCAAACCTGTGTAGGCTACTCAGCGAATTTCCAAAGGAATTTGAGATTTTTATTTTCCCCATAAACACTATGGATGAGTATGTAGATTTGCTGCCATGGAATGTTGTTATAAAATGTTAGTTGTTAGGAAGTGTAATGGTTAGTTAAGGTAAATATCAAATTGTATCAATATTCGGCACTTTTTAATTTTCCCCATAAACCCCATGGGGGTGAGTATGTAGGTTTGCCGAAATATGGGTGTTGTAGGCAAATATCAGTTAAACCCTACCTAGTGAATGTACATAACAAATTTTATCAATTTATGCCGATAAATAAGCGAGATACAGGGTTTAGTTGATTTCCCATAAGATTAACATGGGAAACCTATTTTTGGCTTTTCTTCGTAACCCGTTCAAGCCAAGTTCAAATTTCAAAATACTAAATTGTTTGTTTTTTTAAGCCCTTTCAAAAGGTTTCACTTAAAAATGTTGAATTTTGAAAATGGAGGTCCATAAATGCAAAAAAACCATTTTACCCCTTTGAAAGCCGTGAATATTTTAGACTTTAAGGCACCGTATCAGCGTTATTATTATTCCAACAAAGAATATTATATATGCAATCGATGCAGAATTTTAAGGGCTACAAATTCTTATAAGGGCTAAAATTATCGTATCTGTGATATTAACGCCGTAAATTACAAAAAACCAAAATAACTTCCAAAAATTTTTACGAAATATTAAATTTCAGTGCACATATTGAACCTTAAAACATGATTTATACCAATAAATATGGTATTTTCTTGTACGGTATTTAATTGTGAACAATATAAACGTTTTTGGGTGAATCTAAGGGGTGTGGTCTTTATGAAAACCCCATTTTAGTAAACACTTACACTGTAATCAACTTTTTCCGCCATTTTCCAAAATGGCGGATGTTCCTGTCGTGGGAAAAGTTGGGAATTTTTACCAAATGATCAGGGACACATACCAAACTCATTCCACTAGGTCTCGTTACCCGGCCAATTTTGTCTAGGGTCATTCGCTAAATGACCCGGACTATCATCACTCACCGTTTAGTCACATCCATCTTAAATGAACTAGCGAGTTCATCAGAGAAATTGGTGTCACAAATGAATAATCAAAGTACTTTATCATATATTATTTAGCTATGTATTCATAATAATTTCAGTTTAAAAAGAATGAAAGAAAAACTACTAGAAACTTAGGAAGTAATACGTATAAAAAAGTTATTGATGGATAGACCATAGTCCAATGCACACATAATGTACAGCTATAAATTAATTAATTTGCTTTTTTATCAGAAAATGTTATATTAAGAGAGCATACTTTTATTGGTTTAAACAGAAATTTATTTTAATTATTCGGTTAAAAAAGTAATGCCATAATACATTTTTACATATTCATTAAAAATTAATATCATATAACCTAGTAATAACTCCATAAAATATGAAAAGGAATTATTTTTTTTCACATTATATCAAAACTGTAATTAATAAAATAAGATAAAGATATTATAGTCCTGGTATTAATTTCATAATTATTCGTCAGCCCCATTTTACATTTGAGGCTGGGAAAGTAAGCTACAGAGATAGCTGAAAAACAGGAGAGGCTGCCCATCTGGGCAGATAATTAAAAACGAAGGCTGTTCAAACAGAAGGGTTGAGGCAGCCGGGTAAGTGGCCTTAGTTAGCGAGACGCCCGCCAGGGTGTGTGACAGCGCTGCGATCGCCCACCTCAGCTGGGGAGGCGCAACAATGACGAAAAACCATCAAAACTGTGTGTTTTAATTATCAAGTTACATTAACGAGTTACATCGCGTCTCCTAACAAGGCGTGTGAGAGTTCATCACATCTTGTTGATCTTTCATTTTTACGTCTCAAAAGTCAAGAAAAATGATATTAACAAATTATGGTTAGTTTAACCTCACTAAAGGCTTACTAGTATACGTGTTGCTCGAAATCGAGCAATTTATTTTAATACAATACAAAAGTTACTTTTAGCTCTAAATCAATGACATCCGACCAATCCAATTTTGTGAATCTCTTTAATCACCAAAACTACACGTACTTACAGGTGATTATTTAACAATCATATGTTTAAAATGCTTTATTCAATCCCAATGTTATTTAAATGGGAAACTTTGAGATTTCAATGGAGGGTAGCGCCTTTATTTTCAGTCTGATTCTCATAAATTTTTGGCGAAAACAACTACAGACCAAGCCCTATCCATGTACACAAAAAACTTGAAAATCGGTTGAAAATTGTAGGAGGAGTTCTTAAGACAAAAAAAAAAACTTAGCGTATTAAATAAGTATAGATTTGTATAATTGTCATAAAGAATGTAAAAGTAGAGGAATTGTTGCAATTACGAGCTAAGTTGTTTTTAACTAATTTAATTTGTTTTCTGCTTATAATAATCTATATATAATTGAACCCATATTTTCTCTGGTCACGGCATCACGCGTGGACCGATTTCACTGATTCTTTTTTGTTGTGTTTTTTATTGTCAGGAGAAGGTTCTTATGAAGAAAAATTCCACAGGGCTCCGCCCCAGACGTCTTAAGAGTTACCATGTTATTCTTATGGAAGCAATATTTTTGTATTGGAACATATGGCTATTTAGAAATGTTAAAAGTATTGAGGGGAGATTGGTAATAACAAAACTAGAGGATATTATAGACTTGTGGCGAGTGATCGTAGCGAACGAGACCACTTGAAGGGCATAAACTTCTTCTGGTTGGCATTTGCAAAGCATGCCGGGTAAAGCTAGTTGATAATAAATTGATAAAACCTCAAATCCGAATAAAATGATGAAATCAGCTCTTAATGAATTGATAATAAACCAGTGAGTCGTATGTTGAGTGGCTCATTTTAAATCTAAAAATAGAAAATAAAATTGATATAAAATATTGCGTTTTTAGGATTTATTACTATGAAAAATGTATGTTATTAAATGGCTTCAGCCGAATTACGAGTATAATAATATAAGTATAATAAGTAATACGGACTTGGAATTAGCTATTTTTCCTATTTTATGAGATTTATTCGTTTGCAAATTAAAATACTTTGATTCATTGGCATGACCATTTCCAAGTCGTATGATCTTTTATGTTCCTAGCGCCAGATTACTATTGTAATTCT